>CAUYRT010008104.1:0-24226 GCA_963574885.1 Lepilemur ruficaudatus
TTTACCGTCTGTGTGCCTGGCAGTTTCTAAGACGCTGGAAAGATACTAGTTCAGAAAACAGACGCAGCCCCTGTCTACCTGGAGTTTACATTCAACGGAGAGCCTGTGCTTGTCCTTGTTCCTTTTCTCTGTTTCATGAGGAATCATTTCCAAAACGGTTTATGGCTGAACTGTGAACTAACTGCCCACTCTTATCCCAAATCTCTGGTTGACTTTGCCCAGTCATCCATTTCTTTAACCTTCACTTTGTTCCCTTGGTGTCTTAGTCTGTTTTCTGCTGCTACTGTAGAAGGTCAGAGACTGGGTAATTTTATAAAGAACAGAGATTTATTTGGCTCACAGTTCTCCAGGCTGGGAGCTTCAAGTGGAGGGACTGGCATCCAGGGAGGGTCTTCCTGCTGTGTCATGCCATGGTGGAAGGCAGAAAGGCAAGAGAGTATGCACCACAGAGAGAGGATGGAGGCTGAACTCACCCGTTCATCAGGAGACCACACTCCTGGTGCAATAATGGCATTAATCCATCCATGAGGGAAGAGCCCTCATGACCTAATCACCTCTTAAAGGTTCCACCTCTTCATACCATTACAGTGGCAATTAAATTTCAGCTTGAGTTTTGGGATGGAACATTCAAACCATAGCACTTGGTTATAATTCAGGCAAGTTTTCAGTTCATGTACACATTTATTTCCAATCTTTTTTCTCTAAGGGATTATAGAACTCTTTCCAATTATAACGTTGTGAAGTAGCTTTAAACAGAACATAAAATAACTTTTTAAACTAATTTTTTCACAGATATGTTCTAACATACTGAAATAAAGTTGCTTCTTTTTCTTTTTCTTTTGGTTTTGTCTATTATTAGGCAACTCTGTAATTCTTTTTTTGAGCTCCTGCTTTTTAGGTCTTTTAATTGTTATAGTAAAGTGAAAAAATCTCTTTAACTTCAAAGAACTCTTGCCTTCCAGCTTAAAAGTACATAATTAGAATCAATCAAAATCAACCCTCAAATGGCTTAATACTAATATTAGACAAGGTTTTTTTCCCTTAAAATTTCCCCAAAGAAAGAGGGGGACCTTGTACTTGATTTCTATTTCATTCTCTAATCTTACAGGTAGCTGTCAGGATTACTTTATTTCAAACAACACAGTACTAATTAATTTGACATAATCTCTCCATGCTAATTTAGAATGTCTAAAGATTACCAGCTGCAATTTTTTGGAGGAGACAAAGAAAATAACACTGATTTGTTAATTATTTCCAACAGATATGATCTCAAAAGTGCAAGTTTTTCATGCCACTATATACAAGTCTTTCAAAGATCAATTTAAAAAGCAATACCATATGTCTTTTCATTATGGCCAAGACAAATACACATCCATAAGATGCATCTAAAATCTACGTGCTAGTGTTACTCAAACAAGCACTTTAGTTTTGCATTGAAATTGCCTGTGACATCATCATAGATAAAGTAAGAAAAGAAAAAGCTATGTCTCAGTACCTTATATGGATATAGAGTTGTTGCATGCTAGAAAGCTGTTAAGTGTGTCCAGTGATATCAAGATCTGATGTCAAAGAGTCATGTGAAGAATCTGAATAACATAATTATAAGTGGACATCTATAACTATTTTACCTATATCCCTAGCAGTTTATATATTCGAGTTGATCGAAAATTTGTTTTGGCTCTTCTTATTTGGACAGTGAGCTGTTACCCTATATTCTGAGACATCTTAGGTTGGGCACCTGGCACATGGGCATAGAGAGATCTGGTTTCAAGTCCCACCTCCTCTACTGACTAGGTCTATGGTCAAGGTTTTAGGGCATATTGTCAAGTCTCTCGAGTCCTTAGTTTCTACCCATCGGTATAAATAAAACTGTTTAGCATAATGCATATAGTAAGTGCTCAATAAGCAATAGCTGTTAGAGTTATTCTTTGAACTAGGACTTGGATTTTCTAGTATATTTTTAATTTGAGTTCCTCCAGGTCTGCATTTTGTATTTTTTCTTAAATTCATTACTTTGGGGTGTGATAAATTGTAATACCATAACTTACATTTATCATTTTTGTCTATTGGTGGTTTAAAAAATACTTTAGACGACTCAGGAAATTGGATGAAGTCATTGAAACAATAATATTTTTGAAGATTTACAAAGGATAAGATATGAATCTAGAGACTGGAAGATGATTTGTTTCTTGTTCTTAATAAAAGAAAATAGCTTGTCATGGAAAGGCTAAACCCATAAGACATATCTGCATGTACTGCCTTTAGTTAACTTATCAAAAGTTAACAAACAAATTATGAATTGTTTAAGCATGAGTCTAATTACCTTTAAAAGCTGTCAATATTTCAATGCTGCTATAATTTATAAATAAAGGAACAGAATTAATACATACTATTTTGAATTCATTTACATGACTTTATCCTGGGTCCAGTCTGTTTTCAGAGTCACAGATAACTATGATAAGAGACTGGTATCTCAGATTTATACATGCAGTCACCCTTACTTAGGGATTGGTTTATAAGAACTAATATATTATTTTCTGATTTCTGCCTATATTTATATATTCCTACATATATTTATATATTCTATTCCTTTATATGTACATTGATGATTTATTAATAATAATTTAATGATACTTTTTCATTCATTTCAAAGACAAAGTTATTCTTGATAATGGTAGTGCTAATCACTTTATCATCCATGCATCCCTCCATCCATCCTTTCATCCACCTGCAGTATTCACTCAATGCATTAATGTTAAAGTTAATACTTCTTTACAGGTATGCAGGGGCATACAGAGTGGCACAATGGGCATTGGAGACTCAGAAGAACTGAGGGTGGCAGGAGGGTAAGGGAAGAAAAATTCCCTACTGAGTACAAGGTATACTATTTGGGTGGCAGATATAGTAGAAAGCCTACTACACAATTCATCCATTTAACCAAAAACCACATGTAACTCTAAATGTATTGAAATAAAAATAAATAAGTAAATAATTAAAGTTAATGCTTTTATACAAAGAGCAATAAAGCATAGCCTCTGAACTTCAGTGATGTATCATAATAATTCCTATTATTAAAAGCTCAGTGTTTATGATTTGTTGGTTGTATCCAAAAGGGATATTATACACTTACATATTTAGGTGATGGGTCTGAGATTTCCAGCTGGAATGATACTATAAAGTAATGCTTTAAAGCACTCGCTCTGTTCAAACACCTAACAATTATGGATAAAATATAAAAAAACCCAGAAAACTAAACATGGCATTGTTGGGATCCAAAACATGACAAACATTCTATAGACCAGAAACAAAGCAGAAAAGCAAAGTAGCCAGTGAGGTTGATGCTGCTGGAAAAATGTGGCAGGCCTGGGTGACGACCAGGTGGAAAGCCCCACAGCTAAGTCTCCACTCAAAAACTCTCTCTTACTCATTGTAATGAGCGAGTTGTGGATTGGCAGCCTTTCCTTCTCTAGTGTAAATGCCCCAGGAACTGATACTATGAAATACCAGTGTATTTTGGACCCTCAATTCAATGGCTATACTCTCTTGGATGTTTTAATCAGTGACTCAGAATGTTGATATGTTTTCAGCAATGTCAATAATAAATACTTTGTTCAATTCTTGAATAGTAGGTACACATAGACAGATGCATTAAATAGGAGGAAGAAGAAGAAAAAGAAAAAGAAATCATAGGACTCTGATGGTAAAGGAGTATGGGGCTTGGGGCCAGCACAAAATAAATGCTCAGTAAATGGTGGCTCACCTCCCATAATTGTTGGGAGTCTGTCTTGTTAGTTTTGATCATTTTCATTAAACTATGTAGGCTATATGAGTGGTTTTTAATTAAATAAAGCTATGTTAATACCTGATATCTACCATCTAATATAACCCAACAGATCTAGCCTCCAATTACTGTTTAGGATTAACCTGTTAAATTAGATAGGGGTCAGTCACCTTCCAGTAGATATAAGTTATCAGTTTGGTAAATAGTACAATCATATCATTTTTTTATGTAAGTACATATTTAATCCCTTCAAATTTTAAAATAAATTGCTACTTTATGATATATAGTGTTTTTAAGAACTGTTTTGGAATAAATGGATTAAGCTCGATATTCCCATCTAATGATTTAAATCAAATTTTTAGTATCATTTTAAAAATTTTGTTGGAAATGTGGTCACTTAATATGTAACTTCCCTTTAAAGAATGTGAGATTGTTATTCAATCAACAAATTACTTACAAGGCACCTACAATGTATATAGCATGTATTTGTAACGTTACAGATTTACTTCGTCAAACACTCTAAGACAGGATAAAATCCCAGATGCAGTTTTTACTGTTCAATTTGTACTTCATTTTCATAACAATGTAAGTATAAAGTTAAGTAGGGACAGTTATCAGAACTCTAACACCCTTTCTCCAATAGAATGCATATTTGATTTTACAAAAGCAAATGCCTAAGAATAATTGAAAGTGCATGATTCAGTTATAATTTCTTGTGTGTGTCCTTTCCCTCAGGGCTACTCTGTCCTTTGCTTAACCCAATTTAATTCCTGGTATTCAAACCTTATTATATAAGAGTCAGGACATTCTGGCCTTAAACTGAATTGCCAAGATACATTAGCAAACATAGTTATTGAAATAACAAATTCTAACGTTGTCTTTAAAATGACAACACCTCACCATTTAGGCTGTGTGTGTGTATATGTGGAGCGGGGGATAAGGTTTTCTCAATACGAAAGTAATCTGAGATTCTGACTGTGATTCTGTAATTTTTGAGGTCTTGCTGTGTTATGAGGTTACCTAAGGTGGGAAATTAGCCTTTTTCTAAAATTAAAAAAACGTTAATTTGTAAGTTCTTCTCCAACCTCTGCCACCTATGTTGACTTCCTTCTTATCAAACACACAGTTCCCTAAGATCTGCTAGAAAAGCCGTTACTTGTGGGCAGGCATAATGCAGTAGTTCTCTAGGAGAGCCTATACCTACCTGCCACACCCCATTTAGTTGTCTGCACCTGGACTTGACTCCTGAGCTTGATGTGTAAAATCGAAATCTTACTCCAAAAGGCCATAGAATATCCAGGTTTAGAGGGAGTGGCAAGGCAGCATCATAGCACTCTCTGGTGGTGAAATGAAAAGTGGACAACAAACATAGGCAGGAAACAGAGGTCTATAAAACCAATCAATACAGTCCACCCCTTTACTGCCTCTGGATATATTTAGCCCAGAGACAATTTCTGTTATCTAGTAGTCCATTTATTCACTCAGGAAACTTTTATGCTGTACCTGATGTTTGCCACATACTTTGCTAGATATTCAGCATGCATCAGTTTGTAAGACTGTTTTTGCCATCATGGAGCTCACTGTCTACCAGCAGAGATAGTAACTACAGTAGATATCCAAAGTGCTGCACTATGAGCATGGAGACACAGCTAGGCAGGCACAGATGAATCACAATTATTTGTGCTTGGGAGGATTTGGAAAGGCTTCATAGAGCAAGAAGCTTTTCAGCTGAAAGAGACCTTGGAGTAAGAAAGAAATCATTAGATAGTGTTATCAAAACACCTGGAGGAGAAAATCCTCCAAATTAGCCATTGCATGCCTTGGAGTATATAATAGAGCAAGAAGTGCTGCTTACTTTCTTTTGATTATCTTACAATAAGGATGAAAGAGAAAGAAAATACAAGTTTAGCACCTAATAGAGTGCCAGGGAAGAGTAGGTACAGGTTGAGTATCCCTTAGCTGAAATATTGGTGATCAGAGCGTTCAGACTTTGGATTTTTTTGTTATTTTGGAATATTTACCAGTAGAATATTTCTAATTAGAAAATACAAAATCCAAAATGCTCCAGAGACCGTTTCCTTTGAGTATCATGTTAGTGCTAAAAAAGTTTTGGATTTTGGATGAGAGACACTCAACCTGTATTGCATGTGGATGAAGGAATCCATTTGTGTATACATGTATTTTAAAGAGTGTAGGGGAGAAAAGTGTTTTATTATTAATACTATGAGAAGCTGAAAGATTCCGGTCTCAGTTTTCGCATTCATACTTAGTATTCTGATTCAAGCATTATTTTTGATGTCAGTGAGGTGGAACCAAAATGAATTTATATATTAACTGTTCATTCAGAAACGTTAACCAAGGCTTTTAAAGCACTATGAAGGATATATGTATTTTTTATTTTGCCTGCGTACCAGTGGAAAGTAAGCCTGTTTTCTTTGCCTTTTTTTCATGTAGTTTTATTAGTGCTATCAAATTTAATGACTGTTCTGCCCTTTTTTGCTGTCATACGGTAATGACTTCAGATCCATATATGCCGATTTAGCTTTGAAAGCAAGTTGGGTAGGGGGAGGAGAAAGTAAATTACATTCTAGCAGATTCTCCTTATGTTTGTATCATTTCTTTTTGTTTTGTTTTTTTTTTCTGCTTGCATCCTGCAGTAAGCAGTTAAGTGCTTTTTTTGAAATCCAAAGCTAAAGAAGCCTGCGTATGTTATAGCTCAGCTGCCTTGTGTCCAGGGCCAGCTTCTTGGGTGTCCCATGCAGTCACACAGAGCTCCACTCTTAGAAGGGTTCTGCCCTTGGTTTATTGCTCTGCTGCCGCCATCTTGAAATTCTTAGTAGTATTTGGACAAGGAGCCTTGCAGTTTCACTTCACACTGGGCTCTGCAGATCGTATAGCCAGACTATCTTGCCTCAAGAACAACAATAGTGTGTATGTGTTGACACAGGCAAAACGTAACATTTACAATAATGAAAGCTTATTGAAACTTACTTCAAGCATCCTCTATCTCCTTAAGTACGTAAGCCATCCGTGAGCCCCACTCTGAGTACACGCCCACCGATGTAACTTGTCGTGTTTGTTCGTGTTGGCTGAGCTTGGGCTAATGGTCCTTTCTCAGTCCTCCCCTTTCCTGTTGACTCACTAACTCTTCCTCTGCGCTCCTGTGACTTGACTGCTGGGACACTGCACTCTCCTGATTTTTCTCTCCCCACCTTTTCAGTTTCCATTTCTGGTTCCTCCTTCTCTCCTCGATCTCCTAAAACTGGGATGCACCAGGTGTCAGGCCCTGCCGACTTCTCTATGCTCACTCCTTCCCGGGATTAAATGCCGTCTATATGCTAACCACTCCCAAATGTGTAACTCTTTATATGTCATCTCTACTTGGGGGTGTGTAATACACATCTCACACTTAATATGACCAAACTGAAGGCCTGAACTGGCCCCTCAAACATGTTCTACCCAGTCTTCTGCATTTTGATGGGTAGGAATCCTATTTCAGTTGCTTAAGTAAAAAGTGTTGATCACTTACAATCCTATCTGTCTCTCATGTTCAGTCTGTTAGGAATCCTATTGGTTCTTTGTTGAAAATACAGACTATCTGGATCCACTACCCCTCTGCCTTTGGCATTTTCAGCACAGCAGCCAGAGTGTTTCTATTAAAATAAATCACATTCTGCAGTGGCGTCCTATCTTATTCAGAGTAAAAGCCACAGTCCTCAGAATGGTCTACAATGATCTTCCCTATCTCCCACTCACACCTTCCGCATTTCATCTCTTGCTATTTTCTCTCTTACCCTCTGGTTTCGGCCACACTGGTGCCTTGCTGTGCTTTCGGTCACAGCGCCATGCTCTCTTCTGTACCTCGCGTGCTTCTGCTTGAATTGCAGCCTCCTTCCAGGCACTCCTGTTCTCTCTCCCTGTTCTACTTCTTTCCTTTTCCATTGGATTTGTCACCTTCTAACATAATTACTTATTTTCTATTGTCTCTCTCTATGCCTGGTAGTCTGGATGCCGAATAAATATTACTTAAATGTTGACTGAATGAAATAATGCTGAAGGGAACACGTCCTTTGGTGTGAATGTTCCTTTTGACTCTGTCTCTCAGTAATCCTTTTTTACTTGTTCATGTTCTAAAGAATATTACATTTTGAAAATATTTCTACCTTAAATAGCCAAATCTTTAATAGAGATAATAGCTGACTTAGAAATATAAGCAACAGTCTTTTCCCAAGAGGTAGAAATAATTTCTACTACGTGACGTATTTGAAATGTAAGAAAACGAATCAATGCACTTGTATTTTATACTTTAATATTATAGGCAATTCAGAAGTTACCTTTTCCCTGTCTTAGTACTGCCTCAATTGCTAAAATCAAGAGTGGGAAAGATTCTTATATGAGAGAAAATGAATTGGCATGTCTTTGATTATTGAAATAACTTTTAAAATGTAGTTTATTATTTTGGCTGTATGTGGTGCATATTGCCAAATTCTCCCAGTGTTTCTGCTTCTCTCTGGCATAGAAATGTGATACTTTTGAAAGCTAAAGGAGTTAAGATTCCTAACGTAGGGAGTGACTTAAACATATGGATGGAGTCTGTCATTCAGGAATTATGTTATATGCATTACATTTCATAAATAAATCTAGCCTCAGGGAGGTCATTGAAGTAAAACATAATGGGAAAGTTTTATAATTGTTACAGGTATGGAAAACAGGCTTCTAAAACGTATCTGCAATTCTTAATAATGCTATCCTTTAAAAGTAGTAATTTATTCCATGCTAAATGAGTTCAATTCTGTTGGGCATGTCTATCTTAAAAGTATAATTTTTAATTACAAAAATGATAACATATTACAGATTTATAAAAATAAAGACCAAAACAATTGGTCACAGTTTTATCATTGTAACAACTCTTTTCATTTTGCATTCCTTCCTTTTTACATATTTACCTTTTGCATAATTTTACCAGGGTCCCTAATTTTTATCCTGTCTTTTTCACTGAGATATATGTCATGCCTATTTCTTCACGTTGCTGTGTGGTCATTATCACAATAATTTTTCAAGGTTACGTAATGGTCCCTGGTGTGGCCATACCATGGTGAACCTAAATATATTCCAGGTGTTGGAGATTTAAATTGCTTTCAATTTTTTTTTGAATCATAAGTAATGTTATAATGAACGCTTTTGTGTTTGTAGCTTTTTTGGATCATTTTCTCAGGATATATTCCCAAAGGTGAAATTCTTGTTTCACAGAATAGGGCCGTAGTAATGACTCTTGATATATTGCCAACCTCCTTTCCCTGATGATTGAACCAATTTTCTGCCTCTGGCTACGTATGAAAGTGCAGCTTCACTGCACCCTGGCCTGTGATTTCTTGTTTTTGTCCCTCTTTTCTGTCAACCTTGTACTGTTAGTATTGAAATACTGGCATGACATGTAAGTGTGAAAATTTAGAAAATAGTTTGAGGATGTCAGACCCCTGACTCGAAGAGGAGGAAGAGGAGAACTGGTTGGATGTATTTGACTTAGCCGTGCCTAGAAGGACTGGGAAAAGTTGCCCAGGCTTTGCTGGATGTATCAGTTGAAGAATTTTGATATTTATCTCAAATTAGTGTATGCAACATGATCTAGCTGTTTTTACCTCCCCAGAGCTGTGCTTTGCTGTTTTATTTTGGAACAAATTATGTCATTAAAAACAAAAAAATAAAAAACCCACTACATTTGTTTTTATTGTTTGCTTTCTAAGAATGCGAAGTGACTAAGATTATTGCAATACAGTTTTCTGCCTATGAAACGTTTGTGCTTAATTTTGGATAATCACATAATTCTATTCTTTCACTAATTAAATGATTTATCCCTTAGAAGAGTTAATTCAGTTTTTTTCTACAAATGGAGGGTTTTGAACTGGTATTGGTCATTCAAAGGTGTAGATAAAATTGCTAGAACTTTCCTCCACAAGTAACAGTGAATAGAGGCTTTGGAAAGAAATTCAGTCTTAGAGAAGAGTGGGGAAACATGGTAAGATCAGCGTCCTCTTACTACTGACTTGTTATTCTCCAGCACTGAATAGTTTCAAAGTATGTCCCCACCAACTGTCTCACCTGTGAAGTTAGTGAAATGAGAGGTATTATTGACATTCAGAGAAGTTAAGGGACAGACCCAAGGAAGGGCTTGTGGCCGGGGAGGCTGTGTCTGCATGGTGAGGACTGCACCGGAGCACAAGGCTTTGGCTGCAAATCTTTATCTGGTTTTACTCCATCACAAAATAGTATTTTTAATGTCTCCTTATTCTTTGATACAAAAATTCACTGAGTTTCCGCAACACCCTCTGGGGCATAGATGTGAGCCTTCCATTGGAGCTTAGTGAGGGACAGGAGTCGGTTTGCGAAGAGGCCGTGGGAGGAGAGGGTGCCGCACACCACTGCAGAGTGGACGCCAGGCACTGTGACAGCACAGTGCAGAGAGGGCCGAGGTTTATGCTGATGGTGCTGGTGGCACTGGAGCCGGGTCCCTAAAGGGCCAGGGAGGGTGACCCCTGTGGATTTCTTTGACTTTCACCAGTGACAGTCAGTGAGATTGCTGAGAAAACATGCAGATATTGTGTCTTGAGAAATAACTTTTATGGCGGGCTATCATGAGACAGCCACTTCCCTCCTCTCCTGCTTAAAGTTATTCCATGCTGTTTTCTTGCACAGACCTGCTATGTATGAAATGCTCATTTCCCCAGAGTTATCCTTCCTTGGTTCCATTGTAACTAACGCTTCCTGAGGTTCCACATTTTCTTTTATGTCAGTTTATTCATTTATCCAAAAGATGTCTTGAGTGCTCAAATCTAATGAGAAGGAGCCAGCCATTGAAGATTTGAAGCAAAAGCTTTCTGAATTGCCAAGGCCATGAGGAGGGAAAAGCTCGGTGTGTTCTAGGAATAGAAATGAGGACTTTGAAGCTAGAAATTAAGAGAGGAGACTGGAGAACAGGGAGGGTCCATATTGGTAGGAAGTTTAAATTTTATTCTAAGCACAAGAGGAAGCCATGGGTGGGTTTTAAGCAGGAGAGTGACATGATCTGATTTATCTATAATTTTAATATCATGATCTACAAAATATTAAGTACATCCTCTGTGGATGTCTGTATATCAGGCTCTACTTGATATATAGACAATTGGGATGATGGCTTTAAGTTGAAGAAAGGAAAGAGTTGCTCCTTAAGAAGGCAGATGGTACCCAGGATTCAGTACACGCACATGTCTGCATGACGTCTCCCCTTATCTCAGTCCAGTATGGCCAGTTGCTAGTTTAGAACAGAAGAGGATAGCAGGTATTCCCTCCTCTCTCCAGCTTCTCTCAGACCCTGTTGTCTTATTAAGAAACTTGCAGGGTCCTGTCCATGTGAGCGCTGCCAGGAATAACTGATATTACTGCTGTTTGCTTGGCAGAAGCTCGTTCATTCCAGCGAGCTGATGCTATGCTCACGATGCAGACGAAGAGCAGCTGATTGACTGGCGAGTATTTCTGACCTAAGCCACACCAGGCACTTCTTCATACCTCCTTATCCCTTAATCCCCTGTCCTTCCCACTAAGTTATAGCAGGTGGGGAGAAATGTTCCCAGACCACTAAAGGAGGATAATTGAGAATCTCTCTGAAGCCATTTAAAGTTGAATAAGCAGCAATTTATTCTGCTGCCTGGCAGTCAGAGGAACGCCAGCAGCTGCCAAAGAGCACCCTGAGTTTGAGAGTTAGAAGACGTGGGATGGGAGGAAGGGCGGTCTCTAATACAGGGGACATTGGGCTCTTAGAAATTCTTTTGAGAATGCAGAAGATAAATACCGGGAAACAATAAGAGACTAGATTACATTTGTTTATTCTGTTTTCTTGAATTCATTTCCTTCTAATTACCTTTAACCTAATTCCAATTTCTTTTTCAACACAGGTCACATATTTTTGACAAGCCTCCTTCCTCAAGTGCCCTCCTTGTACTTCTCTCAACGATTTTTGTGGCACTTGGCACATTCTGACTAGCATAATTCTTTCTCCCCCTTAGACTACAAGTTTCTTAAAGATTGGGTCCATAGCTGATTAATTGTTGTCTCCTCTTGTGCCTAGCATATTTCTTTATATAGTGTAGCAGTTAATATGTGTTTTAAACTTTCATTTAGGTGGAAATCTTTGTTGGAAAATCTATACTTTAATGCCACCTGAGAATGGGTGAAAAGTTGCATGTTTTCTTATGGATACAAGACAATCATCGTGTTTTCCATTTATTATTCTTGACTCTTGAGGTGTCTGGGATTATATCTCCTTCTACTAAACACCTCAGAACATGCAACTTTTAAAACATAAATTGTATTTCCCCTTTTGAGATTATCTTGCATCTTCCTCCTTGAGGCTGGCCTACTGCTTCCAGGCCAAAACTTCATTTTACACGTGTTTGTCTGGGGTTTGGGGGTTGAGGGCATTTCCACCTATCTACTACAGGTTGAGTATTTCTTATTTAAAATGCTTGAGACTAGAACTATTTCAAAATTCATATTTTTTTGGATTTTGGAATATTTGCATATATATAATGAGATATCTTGAGGATGGGACCCAAGTTTAAACGTGTAATTTATTTATGTTTCACATATACCTTATACACATAGCCTGAAGGTAATTTTATATAATATTTTATATAATTTTGTGCATGAAACAAAGTTTACATAGGTTGTGTTGAACCTTCAGAAAGCAAAAGTGTCAGATGTGGAATGTTTCACTTAAGGCATCATGTCCGCGCTCAAAAAGTTTCAGATTAAGGATGCTCAACCTATAGAATGGCAAATGCATAAGTTTTGTGACAAGTCACCACATAAGAACACTTAACTCAGTGCGGAAGCCTTGAGTCAGCAAAGTAGCCAGATATCTGCTGAATGGAGAAGTACGTGGTTACTAAGTGCTTCTCTGATCAAGCAGAAAGATTCTTTCCCCACTAAATTTCACGATACAAAATATCTTTACAGAGGCAGTCACCCCTCATCCTTCACTGACTCAGCTCTGATAGCACCAATGGCAAGCTGGGTATGCGCTTGCCCCAGGGCCTTTGCACTTTCTGTTCCCTGGGCCTAGGTTGCTCTTTTGCCGGATATTCTCATGGCTTGTTGTCTCACTTTCTTCAGGTCTTTTTTTCATATATCACTGTCTTTGAGATGTCTTCCCTGACCACTTATATAAAATATTATTAGCCCCATCTTCAACACAGCTGTCTCTTTCCCCCTTATCCCATGCGGTAAATTGTTGTAGCTATGAATCATGCCTCCCTGTGTCCAATCCCCTATGCAGAGGGATATATTGCTCCTGTCATCAAGAGATGAAGCGTATTTTTCCATTTTCTTGAATCTGTGCTGGCCTCATGACTTACTTCAAACCATAGAACATGACAGAAGTGGTGTGCAAACTCTAGACTGCGCTAAGATAGTAACCCTTAGCCACATATACCCATTTATATTTAAATTTAAATCACTTACAATTAGGTAAAATATAAAATTCAGCTCCTCACTTGTACTAGCCACAGTTCAAGTGCCAAAAAACCACATGTGACTAGTGTTCACTATGTTGGACAGCAATTAGAGACCACATACAGGGAAACAGGGGTGCCCCAGCCAATAGGCAGCGATGATTTCCAGACTCTGGCCCCATTCAAGCTGCGATGACTTTAGCCTCACAGGTAATCCCAGGCGGTACTAGCAGGAGAACTGGTCTAACTGCCAACCCACAGAATCATAAAAAATAAATTGCTATTGTTTTAAGCCACTAAGTTATAGTTGGGTTTGATATGCAATAGTGGTAATGGATACACGGTTGAATTCCAATGACTAGCAGTAGTTTTGAAACCATGCCCTATAGAGCTACGTCGATGGGTTAGGATGTGAAAAAATGGGAAAAGATGGAGTGAACCCATACCATCCTTTCCAGTGAGTTGAGTTCCTTGTTTATCTAGGGAGAGGAAAGGATATTTGCTATTAATAAAATAAAAACCAGGTGACTGATATGCTTAGCACAGACTAGCTAATAGATGATAGAAGAAAACTAACTTTACATCAAAAAATTATTAACAGTAATTTTCCAAGTGGATAGTAAAATAATCCAGAGCTAACTGGAATCCATTAATCATTTCAATTTAGGATGAACAGATTTGGGGGGAGGTCTTTGTTATATTTTGCTCTGCAAAATGGTATCCACCAACAATGCATGAGGGTTCCAGTTTCTTTACAGCCTCACCAATATTTGTTATGGTCTGGAAACAGAATTGTTTTGAATGAAAATATGAAGTCATTAAAATAGAAACATTTCGATTAGATTATGTTATATATTCATTTAAGGTGGCCTGTATATACATATATAAATATACACATACAAGTCATGTGATATTGGAACCTAAAGCTGAATGCCACTTTGTAGGTCTGTATACAAAACAACTCATTGGAGCCTAATTACCTTATCATTAGTGTTCACCAGGTGGCTGGAAAATGCAGGTTTCTTTTATGTCTAATTGAGAGGTAAAGGGTGGTGAAATGATTATATGTGTAATGCTGTTGAAAGTTAAATCCATTTCTGACATGAAATTAAATATAATTGAAATAGGACAAATTGAACAACAAAATTAAATTTACGAAAAAAAAGGCATGAGCAGACATTATTGCATGTGTGCTGCTCTCTAGGATATTTAGACGTCGAGTTGGCATTAGGGACGGAGCCCCCTGTCTGTACTTACGTGGTGTGGTTCTCTCTTGCCCACACTTGCCTCCCGTACTTCCCTTGGCATATCAAAGGAGCGCGCGAGACAGTCCCCCGCCAGCACCCTGTGCAGAGAGGATTTTTTTACGAAGCGCTGGATTTTAATGTGCTCAGAAGGGAAAATAGATTCTCGAGACCTGTGGGGCTTTCATAGACTCAGATTGGTTTTTTATCAATCTAGGAGACCTGACAAAGAACAATATACATCTAACAGTCCCCCTCCCTCTCCCGCAACTTGTCCAGCCCTTCCGTGGCTTCCTGTCACCCATTACTGGGTCGAGTCTTGGATGCAGCAGAGCCCATACATACAGTGTCTTTCTGGACTGATCTCTGCCCACACCTTGGGCCTCAGATGAGACCACTCTCCGGGTACCGCAGTGCTTGCAATTTTCTGAGGGCACAACTGTGACACTCTCTCATTCTTCTGCTAGTGTTTGGTTTCCTCTTGTGGGAGCACCTTTCTCTCTCTGCTAGACTCAGTTTAAGCACCACCTCCACCAGCAAGCATTTCAGAGCCCTCAGAGGCTCTGCTAGGTCCGGGCACAGCATTGACCTAGTTGCTTTGTTTACCACAGTGAAGAAACCAGAGAAAGTCCCTGGTCTCGTGGAGCTTATATTTTATCTGAGAGAGAGAGAGAGATTAAGCAATAAACTAATAACTGATCACCTACCTTGGGTAGTAGAAGGTGATGGGCAATACAGGAGATAGGAAAGGAGGAATGCTACATTAAATAGGGGCGGTGGGTGGACCTCACTTCTTAGGAGGCCCTAAAGCCAGTGAAGGAATCTGCAAAGTCGCTGTCTGGGGAAAGAACTTTCTGGGCAGAGCTAACAGACAGGCAAATAAATTACTCTATTGTGAGAGCATCGTGTTAAATTGATAAAATTCCAGTCGTACATGAAATTGATGTGTTCATTTTTTTTTTCTGTAGACAACCGTGTATTTCCATTGGGATTTTGGAAATTCTAAAAATAGTTCCAAGATAAATGTCTCTTTTGCCCTCTTCCCTCCCCACACCCCTACTCAATAATGCACATTTTGTGGACTACTATTAATAATAGTCCAGAACTCCCAGCTGGGAATTACTGTACGCCTAAGTTGTATGGATCATGGTGTCTCCTTTCTGTACTATGAGATCTGGGTTCACCCACTGTGAACTACACGCCCCCTGATGGTTTTATGTTTCCGGAGGACCAGTGCTGCCTCTGCTCTTCCTTCTCTGAGTCACATTCCTTTGTGTTGCCTCTTCTCTCAGTTTTTCGTTTCCTTCCACATCATTACCTACTGGTGTTTTCGCGTTTCTCTTTTGTGCCAAGTCTGTAAGTACTGTCCGTGAATTCGTCTTCCTGTTTGTCTGGAAAGACTGAAGAGGTGTTCTAGCGCCTTTACCTTCTCTTCCGCAGCTCACAGTAAATAGCTAATGTTCCCGGGACGTCCCCTCCCAAGAGGAGAAATCTAGCACAGTTCTTGCATAGCATTTGCAGACCACAGTGTGGTCTCTGCCCCTCCCACATTTCCTGGTTAGATTTGGGTTGGGGGGATAAATACTCTCGACCACTAAAACTTTTACAAATAATTTTGCTGTATTACCCACTGATTCTCACTGCTGTTTTTTAAGCAACATGATTTTTCATATCATTATTTTGTATTTCCAAGTGGTTTTGGAAATAAATAGTAGGGTTATTTTTACTCTTCTAGAGCTTCTTACTCTAAAAACACAGTAACCTAAGTTAATTGGCTCAAGACCTGTAAATGTGTACATATATTCCTGGATTAAAAATGTATGTTTTTCCATTTCTCTTGTGTCTCTTTTATTTCCACATATCAGAAACTTTAAATGTCAGAAGATAATCTTTTTTTTTTTGTTTCCTGCAATGTTATACCCTGGAACTTCTTCACAAGCTAAATTTCTTTTTTCTGTTTCTTTTTTAATTTTAAAAATTTTTAAATTTTTGATTATTATGGGTACATGATAATTGTATATATTTATGGGGTACATGTGTTGTTTTGACACAGACATACAATGTGTAATGCTCATATCAGGATAATTGGTGTATCCATCACCTCAAACATTTACCATTTCTTTGTGTTAGGAACAAGCTGCGTTTCTTAAATAAGAGATGACGGAGGGTTTGTCCTTTCCCTCCCAACATGTCATTTAATGCTCATTGGCGTCAACTGCTGTGGGAATTTTGTTGACTTGGGCTTGCTTCACGGTTTTTGGTTTTATAGATACTAGGAAGGTTGCATAAATATCTGTAGATTTTAGAGAAAGTTTTATTTCGTCCCGTATCCTGTATTTCATCACTGTATCTGAATTGCAGATTGGTGGGATTTTTGGTTACCTTTTATTCTTTTAATTCAAGTTTTTTTAATTGAAGTAATAACTGTACACAGTTTAAAAGTCAAAAGAAATTTTATAATGTTTACACAAAAATTAGCGTTTTGTCACTCTGTCTCTCACTACTCCTTGCCAGCTCTTCTCATCTCTCCCCACCTCACTACCGGTGTTTTTCTGGTATTCAGCTCCATATAATTACATGAGATGATCATGCTGGTACTTCTAGATATTTTTATTTTTACTTTTTGTCAACTGTGTAAGATAAGGATTTAGCCTGCAAATACCCTGTCATCCTAACATAGTTAAATACTACTAAAAAATTAGTTATATTCAGAAGGAAAGATTGTATTAATTCTAAGATACTATTAAGAATGCAGTATTTTAGAAAATAACAAACTGAGTTTGCATAATATGTTTCCAGTGAACTGCACCAAAAGCAAAGTATTAGAACCGTGTTTGTATGTGTAATTTTAAGAGGCTAACAATATTAACAATATTGATTTAGTAACAGTGTTAAAATAGCACATGAGAAAATTTTCATTTACTCTTATCTTGCAGTAGTCACTGAAAGCGGTTTGTTGTTTTTGTAGGTGCAGGGGTGAAAGTTTAGCCTCACTTAAAAGAATGAAAGTGCTAAAGAGAAACTATTCTGAGAATCATAGATTTATATGAAAAACCTCACAAAGGAAAAATAGTAATTGCCTCAACATGAGAGATGGAACATATTTTAAGATAATTGGAGACTGTTTTATGTGTACTGTCTTTGGTTTAGTTTTGAATTCATGTAGGTACTTTAATTTGTTTCTATCTCTTAATTTTTTTCTCAATGTATTCTAAAGAATGTAAAACACTTCTGAGGATCTCATTACTCCTTGTGAAATTACCTTCTTCTATGCTTTTGGATGTAATTTTTTGTCAGTCTTACAAGAAAAAAGTATCTTAGAACAGGCTATTATATTTTAGCAATCTGACATTAGTGAAAAGCCTAAAAGTACATTTTCCGTAAGTTCAAATACACTGTGACAATTTCCCTTAGGTGAATATTTTAAAGTTTTATTTTTGTTTTTGCATAGTTAAGTTCTACAGGAGTCATCTTTTTGCATTTATTCATATTTTTCATATATTTTCATTTCTAGCTTAGCTTAAATGCTGATTGTTAGTCATTCCTTTGACAATGTGGTCAGAAGTGGTCTAACTGAAGAGGTTCCATTATTTGATGAACACATGAGGTTACCAATTCAACTTCTGCTTCTCTTTGCAAAGGCACTGAGACGGGAGTTAAAGGAGAAAGAATATTCCATCCTGAATGCTGTCGACCAGGCTCGTGTTTTCCTGGCTGATCAGCCAATTGAGGCCCCTGAGGAACCAAGAAGAAATCTACAATCAAAAACAGGTGAGGCTGGTTTCTTCAATACATCATATAAAACACATGTGAGGTGAGCAAAAACCCAGAATCAAGTAGGACATATCCTCACAGCATTTCAGGATCTAATATTTAAAACATTTCTTCTAAGTGTTACTTTAATCAGATGTGTCAATTATTTAACAAATATCTAGATTCTTAAATTAAGAAAATGAAATTGCTGTATACTTCCGTATCATTGTTTTTGAAAGAAATTAACTGCAGAAAAATGGATTTATCTAAAAAGTATACTGTAACTATAAAAAACTTCTCTAAGAAATAAAAATTTGTATCTCTTCTTTAAACAAGTTACGTGATAAATAATTGCAAGTAGAAGAAAGTTATTAAAATATCATAGTAAATATATGAAATATTTCAGTGTCTATAAAGTAAGATTACTTTTGAAAATGAGACACTGAAGTGCCTTTCTTTTACAAGCAGGCAGCAGCATTTGTTTAATTTAAAAGTAACAACCTATAGAGTTTATGTGCTTTGGCTTAAAATTGAAACAGTAACTACCTTACTAGTAAATGGCATTATATCACATAGTAAATTTGATAGAAAATTTGTAATGAATTTGGGGTCCAATATCTACCTTTACTATGATTTTCACTGTTGGCAATAAAAACATTTTGATGCATTTTAAAAAATAAACATGCCATTCAACATATCATTCACTTCTTTTACATAGTAAAAGCAAACCTGAAAGATTGCCTGTGTCCAGCAGTATAACCCATGAGCATTTTTATTACTTGTAAGGGAAGCACAGTTAGAAATACTTTGTTGCTGGAAGTGGATCAGACATTTGGACAGGTAGCCATTTTCCTACTGAGACTTTCTCAAGGAAACTCCTCTGCAGTTAGAATAAATTTTTCATCAAGACCATGATTTTCTTGACTCTTTGAACCTAGTTTTAATGTGTGCATGCAACCTGCACACATATGAACACACGCACAGAGCATGCTTATCCTTTTCTAGCATTAGTTTTTATTTTCTGCTGGTGGTATCACTAGCTTTCTAGTCAGCCTACTGGGAACCTAAGTCATTGTTGGGTTTCCACTTTTCATCAAGCCCCACAGTCTGCAAATCACTCATAATTGTTATTTCTATTTTTGAATACTTATTCCTTCTGAGTACTCTATTATATATATATGTGTATTATTTATACATACACACGGAACATACCCACCTGTGCGCACGCATACACACACTACCATTAATTCCAGATTCCCAGCCTTTTGTATACAGTCTTGGAATAGTTTTAGCAGAATCAATTGCTACTTTGCCAGCACTTGTCCCAGTGCATTGTTCTCTCCTCTGTGTGCAACACATAGCACTGGCCTATTTTCTTTTTCCTCCACTTGAGTACTGATGAGTAAATCTTACCATCACATTGTGTTTATGTTCCTTCCCTGACTTCTCATTGCATACTGAAAAAACTTCTTGGCTCTAGCATAATACTTAAGAATCTTTGTAAAAAAACAAAAAAAGCCCTCCTGATTTTTCAGCCTGTTTTTTTCACTACTATTTTCATAGTTCTATGACCAATGTATGCTGTCTACTTCCTTGAATGATCTTGGAATTGTGTTGTCATGGCTGTGCTACATTCTCTTCTTCCATCATTTGAATTCTTTTCATATGTATTGATTTGTTTTCAGATGTTAAAATTCCCTTACTTGCCCTGATTTGTGGAATCTACTTTTAATAATTCTATATCCTATACAATGCCTGCACATATCAGGCACTCAATAAAACTTTGATGAAGAATGCATGACTGCCTGTGTAAATCAGTGGTATAAAGGAATTATTGCATTTACTATCCTGACTTTACATAACAGTTCATTACAGGAACATTTTTGTGAGCTTAGATGCCTGACGGTGATTCTCCTCTCTTCCACGGCCACCACCACCAACCACATTTAAAAAGAAAGAAAACAATCCCAATTGTAGAGTGTTCTTTGGAAGCATTGAACTCATCAGAACTGACTTTGTCTCACAATCTTGAGTTTATAAAGTATAACTGTTGACATTGATACTATGAACAATAGAGTAATTGGATCATTGATATTAAAGATGAAACACAAATAAACCCCAGCTTTTCTGGAATAAGTGATCAACATTTATGGAGTTCCTGTCTTATGTCTATCAACCAACTCCTGCCCTCTCCTGCCACCTTGAATCTATTCTTCCTGCAGTTTCTGCATCTTGCCTCATACAACTCTATCATCTGGGTTCCTCAGGCCAAAATCTTTTGGGCCACTGTTGACTCCTTTGTTTTTTTTTTTGTCACCCAAATCCATTACATCAGGAAATCCTGTCATTGCTACAGTAAAAATGTACCCAGAATCTGAGCCTTTGACGCTTCCACTATCTCCTCCTGGTCTAATCACCCATCACTCCTCACTTGGATTATTGCAGGTTCCTCCAACGCATCTCCGTGTTCTGCCTTTGCTTCCTTAGAGATTTCCAACACAGTAGCCATAATGAGGATTTGAAAACATAAGTCCTAGCACGTCACTTCTCCACTGCAAACCTCCGAGGGCTCTTCCTTTCATTCAGGGGGATCGGATTCCTTATCGTGGCTCACAGGCTCTAAGCCGGCTGGCTCCTTGTTACGTCCCTGGCCTGGTCTCCTCGAACTCTCTCTCTCATTCCACCACCTGTGGAATGTCAGCAGACAGAGCTTTTTTGGTTTTGTTTTGTTTTTCAGTGCTGTATTTTGTAGTATCTAGAATACCGTCTGGCACATAGCAGGTGCGTGCACCATAGTTAGTGAGTGAATGGATACAGGGGTTGAGCATTGTTGGGAATGGTAAAGTGTAAGACACTTACTCCTGACAAAGTTTCAATTTGGTTGGAGATCAAAACTAGCACAAAGAGTGAGAAAACAAACGTATTTAATAAAGTGGACATACTTAGGTTCTCAGTTGTGTCTTGAAGGTTCTGAGTGGTGTGGGCATTCTGAGAGAGAACGACTTGGAGGGTCAGAGTGGAAAGGGTGACTCCTGAGCTAGCCTTCGGGGTATGGGTAGGGAGTGATAAGATATGGGGAAGAGGGATGACCACGATGGGGGGCAGGATCCTTAGAAGAGCAGCTCAGCAGCGAGGAGCAGAGCAGCTGCGTGTTGGGGGATCAGTGGACAGCTCGGCCTGGTGGTCAGAGGGTAACTAGACAGGGGGTGGGGATGGGGCACGTGTCTGCTGTATGGTTCAGACTACAGAGGACCTGGAAACTCAGGCAGAACATTGCACCTTCATACGGCAAGAAAGAAGGCGCTACTAAAGGTGGTTTGTTTTTTTAAGATAGAGAGAAAAATAACTTCACTTATCACACCATATCCATTTGAAGTCTGCCTTTCATCTGCTTTTCTTGTCTCCTTGCTTCCCCAATACTTTGCAGAAAGTTTATAATAAGCTACTTTATATCATTAAAAAGTATTGTTATATCACTAAAGCTTCATTTCACTGTATCTTCTCTTTAGGGTCCAATCTCTTAATGGTTAAAAAGATAATGTTTTTTGAGTTCTTACTTGCTGTTACATTCAGGATGTTTCTAAGCTCCATTTTCAAATGCTACCTTTGGGGAGGACAAGAAAAAAAAAACAGTCAAGTGAATTTCACTTTACGGGATTTTTTTTATGATTAGCTATTTTCATACTTTATCATTTCTTGATACTATTTTCTGTAATGCTGGCCGATTTTACCTGCTGTTAAAAGTAAATGAAAGAAAATTGTCCATAATAGCTTTTATACTTTTGTTGTTTACCATGACTTATATGCATACAGCTGCTATCAGAAATAGCACGTGAACATTACTGTGTGATGCTAAAGAACTCAATGTTGGAGGGGTTGAAGCAGGGAGAAATCATGTTGTGATTTTTTTTGGTTCTATGTAATAAGCATTTTTTGAGTATGCTACATGTCCCGTGCCATCAGGGAATACTAAGGTGGATCTCTTTCCTTTTAAGTAGCTATTCCAGAAAATACTTTCCTCCATGTTTTTTTTCTCCAATGCCTTTTCTTTCTTCCAGGTCCTTAATTTTTTTTTTCTATTATCAATTATCTTACAGTGTTGTATGTATTTTTTAAATATTTAAATATCACTACTAATATTATCACCCTATCTTAGGTCCTTTAACCAGTCTTTTGCTGGGTTTATTTCAATACTTTTGTCATCAGTATCTCTCCGTTAACATAGACATGAGAATGGCAGATCTAAGGCACAGACCTGGCATTTGCTCTCCTGGTGTAAAAACTGCACGTGGCTCCTGAAACCGGATCTGAGCTCCTCCACCTGTGCAGGAGGCTGCAGAGTGCTGTGACCTCAGCTTTTCTGCCCAGTCCCACCTTACGCCTCCTTCTGCTTCACACTCCATGTCCACTGGACACCGGTCTTCTCATGATGTTCTGCAGGCAGTGGTCTTCCTCGCCTGTATCCGAAGGCCATCCTGGTGTTGCTGCCTGTGGGTCTGTCTGATCTGACTTCCAGCTCTTGCCTTGTTGGCCTGCCTCGGTCCGCTCAGGCTTTGTGTCTTCTTGGACGCTTCCCCTTCCCAAGTTCTCGTCCACGATTCCCTGGCACCTGTCGTCTCTCTCAAAAATTCAATATCTGTGTCTGAAGCTCAGCCCTTCCCTTTTCCTAAGTCACTCTCTCACTGATTGAGAATCTAAGAGTGTGGAAAGTGATGTGAGCAGCCAAGATAGACATTGCATGGAAAACATAGTGCAGATCCTGTTCTTAGCTCATGGGAAAGCCATGCAAGTGCTCTCTTGGAAATATTAACACGTACTTTAAACATTATTATAACAAGTTGAACTTGACGTCTGGTGAATTACAGGTAAGTAGCAAAATAGAAGTGGTGGGACAGGGACAGAGGTTGGCACTGAGAAATTACTCTGGCAGTCTGGCAGCAACAAGGGGAAAGAAAATTGTAAAAGGGATATATGAGAATTCTAAAATGAACAAAACTGGGTAATTCTGGGGGCTTTTAACAATAAAAGAAAAACTGAGGCTATGAATTATGATTAGTTTATTTTCAAAGGCAGAATATAAATCCGTTAAGAGAAGGCATAGGAATTTATTCTATATTTTTGTAAATATCCTTCCAAAATAGTAACCATTAAAAAACATAGGGCTAAATGGGTGAAATGTAGCTGTCTGGAAAACTCAGCTACCCAGAATAACTCATTCTGCTTGTAAATGGCTATTACGTAGATATGATTTTTAACAGAGCTAGTATCATCTGTATAATTATAGAAATTGCACAAAATTTGCAACTTTGTCAACAGTCTCCTTATCTTGTTTGAGCAAGATAGAAATACTTAATTTACTTAAATCTCTATCGTGTCAATATATAATTTTTCCTTTTAATGCAGTCAAATTGTTTTTCATTTAATTTTTTTTTTTTTTTTTTTTTTGAGACAGAGGCTCACTGTGTTGCCCGGGCTAGAGTGCCGTGGCATCAGCCTAGCTCACAGCAACCTCAAACTCCTGGGCTCAAGCGATCCTTCTGCCTCAGCCTCCCGAGTAGCTGGGACCACAGGCATGCGCCACCATGCCCAGCTAATTTTTTACATATATTTTTAGTTGTCCAATTAATTTCTTTCTATTTATAGTAGAGACGGGGTCTCGCTCTTGCTCAGGCTGGTTTTGAACTCCTGACCTTGAGCGATCCACCCGCCTCGGCCTCCCAGAGTGCTAGGATTACAGGCATGAGCCACCATGCCCGGCCGGCACAGTTTAGATTTTGACAAGTTATGGTTGCAGCTAGATTTTTATCATTTGAGGAGCCCACACGTCAAAGCATAGTCATGTTTCTGTTGGAAAATTTTTATTTACCTGTTTGCAATGGTTACAAGTGCAGGAGGACAGTAATAACCAGTGGAAGCGTGGTCAAAGCTTCGAAGAACTGTGTCAATTTTGTAACAGAATCCAC
>CAUYRT010008106.1:0-16928 GCA_963574885.1 Lepilemur ruficaudatus
GCCACTTGGAAACTTCTGTGATGTGCAGAGATTCCTGACGGTGACTCAAGGACACTACTGCATGAAAGGAGGCCTCCTTGTCTTTTGGATTGAATGGCATTTCTTAGCAATTTCCATCCATAACTTACTAATCCCATGTAACACACATAACAAATGTTCATAGCATTCACATTTTTATTGAAAATTCAAACATGAGCCCTAAAAATGGGTCAATGACATTGTACTTTTATTTAACAAATTTAGTAAGCATTTAACAGGTGAACGGATGTTGACCGTGTGGTATCCAAAATTTACATCTGGAAAAAAAAATACTTAGGAAAAAAACGTTCCAGAGACTATTTTTTAGAAAACAGGGGCTAGGAAAGCACTGCTGATAACAAATAAGGGGAGGGTGTTACATGGGGGGCCATAAGGAGGTACGGGCGGAGGAAGCAAGAATGCAGGAGGACATGGCAGAGGCACGGGCAGCAGGGGCGACCCCAGTGCCATTGGATCCAGAAGAGCCCATCTCCCACCTGGCTCCTGGATAAGCATGGGAGGATAGGGGCCAGCTGAGGCCGGGACGACACGGGGGCCCTCGGCCACCTGGCGCGCATTGCTGGATGCTAATGCCCTCTGGCATCTTCTCCACCTGGTTCTCTTATTCTTAAACCAACCCTTCAATCAGAGAGAAAAAAAGGCACTGGGTTAGTATGTTGAGCATTTAATGTCATAATAGAAAAAAAAGAAACCCACAACAGGCAACTTCACAGGTCCTGAACATTTTGAGGTGTGTCAGGAGAAGCTACTTCCTTGTTGCTAAAATATCTGAGCAAAGCTAACCACAGTCCTCCCTTGGCGAGCTCCAAGTATGTGCCAAGCCCCGGCATGGCTTCTTGCTTTGCCTCTCTCTTCCTACCACTAATATTATTTTATTTTTTTCCACTCAGGTGCAGGTGCAGCTGATGAATTGGGCTCCGTCTCTGCTGCTCTTGCTCATTGTGGTATGTCTGTTTCAGGACAGCTGACCATCACCTAGCCAGCGGCCCCAAAGCCCTGCTCACTACACAAGTGTCACCCTGGTTGTGGGACAAGCTGAGCTTGGGAAAAAGTGGGTGTCTTTTAAAGTCACACCAAGGGGAGCCCCTTCCATTTGGAAAAGTCCCTCTTCAACACATTGAATATTAAAACAAAGTTTTCCTTCAATAACTTCTAAGGGATCATTCATCTTCTGAAACTTCTTAAGAATTAAAAAGATACCGGTGGCTCACACCTGTAATCCTAGCACTCTGAGAGGCCGAGGCAGGTGGATCGTTCAAGGTCAGGAGTTCGAAACCAGCCTGAGCAAGAGCGAGACCCCGTCTCTACTAAAAATAGAAAGAAATTAATTGCCAAACTAAAACTAGATAAAATTAGCCGGGCATGGTGGCACATGCCTGTAGTCCCAGCCACTTGGCAAGCTGAGGCAGAAGAATCGCTTGAGCCCTGGAGTTTGAGGTTGCTGTGAGCTAGGCTGATGCCATGGCAGTCGAGCTCGGGCAACAGAGTTAGACTCTGTCTCAAAAAAATAAATAAATAAATAGATAAATAAAAATAGAAAGAAATTAGCTGCGCAACTAAAAATATATAGAAAAAATTAGCCGGGCATGATGGCACATGCCTGTAGCCCCAGCTACTTGGGAGGCTGAGGAAGAAGGATCACTTAAGCCCAGTAGTTTGAGGTTGCTGTGAGCTAGGCTGATGCCACGGCACTCTAGCCCGGGCAACATAGTGAGACTCCGTCTCAATAAATAAATAAATAAAAGAATTAAAAAGATGCTATTGTAAGGGAGGGCGGGTCATGTGGGACCCAGGCAGTCTGTGGCTTCCCTTGCTGGGACATGAGGGTACCTGAAGCCCTGGATGCTGTCTTGATACTTTAGATTGTAGTTCTAAGGAAAGTTGAGACTAATACAGTCCAAATTCACAAAAGTTCTCAAAAGTCTTTGCCCAGTTAAGCTTTTGGGGGAAGAGCAGCCTTGCTAACTTCAGACACTGCAACCTGTTCCATCCGCAAAACCTCCTGGGCTCAGGACAAGGTCAGCTCGCTTTGTTCTCCCCATAGTCCTGGATCTGGGACAGGAGACAGGGTTGCCCAGCTTGGTGGGACACCTTCAGCCAGCTAGCCCCAGCACTCAGGCGGAAGATCTCAATCTCGTCAGCATTCCTAGAGCAGGAAAGCCCAAACAGGCCTTTTTGAAGATGCTCAGCAGTAATGTGGAGGAGACATTAACAAGACTACTCCCTAAATACCTGCCAACTGTTAAAAGACCAAAAACAAAACCTGTCAATTAAACTGCACTGTCCCCTTGGCATCCCAGTTAATGAGCTTTCCATTGTATTTTAATCCTTCTGGATGTTTGTCCCCAAATGGCAAATTTTATGAGACAAAAGGCCTCTTCCTGTTTGAGTCCTCATTTTCCTTCTCCTATCTCACTATTTGGAGTCCTTTTACCTCATGAATATATAGCATAAAAAGTCCAGTGTAATAGTGCTTTATGAGGGGAGAGTCCATGTACCAGTGGCAAAAGGTTCATAAACACAACAAATGCCAAAAGCGGGCTAAATGTGCTATGGGCCAACATTAGGTCCCTATTCCCAGTATTGGTTTATAAAACAGCTCTTACTATATTTACAAAATAGAGGGAGGGAAACATTAATTAAATTTGGGGGGGAAATATTCATGCTGGATGGTTTGGTGACAGATGATAACATCATGTGTTTTTCCTTATTTGCTGTGATTGATTGGGTCATTTTGCTTTCAGAACTCCATTGAGTGAACGAATATGAGGTAAACCCAGGCAGGGGACAAGCAGCTCACCAAAACTTAAGTTTTCCTTTACCCCCGAATTTGAATATCCTGCCCGAGGAAGTGAGTGAGGTCTCCTCCTGCAATCTGTTCCAGGCCTGACTGTGAGCTCAGCCTGTGGCATTAGGATGCCAGCACTCAGTGGCCTGCTTTGTGGGACTGCTTTTGTAGACGGTACCATCACCAGAACTATGGTGCATTTCCTTCCCTGCACTCATACACGCACACTCTGGAGAAAACCTCATAAGATCATCCTGATTTCTCCTTCTTCCTTCCTCCTGCTTCTCTCCTCTTCTTCTTCTTCTTGCTTCTTACAAATACTCCTTTGATACAACTTATGGTTTTCTATGGCCTCAAATAATCACCTTTGGGTCCATTCACCTACAAAGTTGTCATCACTGCCTGAGCAAATGAAACGGTATTTCGAATTTCCACAGGTAAGAATCTAGCCTGAACTGAGAGCCATACTCACTATATTGAACTAAAATATAATTTTAGGGCTCACCCCCCCACACACATCAGCTGACTAAATGGACCCCTTCGTGGCCAAAGGAATATCCTAAAACTAAATTGCCTGCCAGGAGGAAGCAGGTCAGACATGCCTTATCATGCCCCTCTCCCTTCTTGGGGACATCCTTTGTAGCCCATTAATAGGCCTAAGTGTATTCAAGACAAACCTGCAGGTCCTCAATTTACACAGCAAATCTATGTCTGGTGGCTTATCTCTTATAACAGTTCCTTATGTTGAAACATTCCAAGCCTCCAGACAAAGATTCATGTCTTTAACCAATTACAAGTCAAAGAATTTTTAAACCCACCTGTATAACTTGTAAGCTGCCACATCGAGATGATCCACCTTTTCAGGCCAACCCAATGTATGCCTGCCATGTATTGATTTATGACTTTACCTGTAACCCCTGTCTCCCTGAAATGTATAAAACCAAACTGTAACCCAGCCACAGCAAGTCCACCTGCTCAAGGCTTCTTGGGAGTGGCTCTGGGTCATGGTCCTCAAATTTGGCTCAGAGTAAATCTCTTTAAAATTATTTTACATAGTTTGGCTTTTTTCTTTCCGTTGACACTATCAGTAATTTCCACAAAACGCATCTCTTCACAACAGTGCCACCAAAAGGAAGGAAAAAATCTCTTAGGTATCAGAAATTGCTCAAGAAGATATTCACTAATGCATATGGCAATTTCAAAAGTTGAATGTGTGTAGTTTCTCAAAGACATGTATTTAACTGCATACAATTCTTGCAGAACACCTCCACCTTTCTTACTCTAGGCAGTGGAAATTTGTCCAAACTTTTTCTTATACTTTGTTTGGATTTTTAGACAATTTCCAAAGGTTGCAAACATTTTCCCTGTCTCTACCATAATGCACAGCCTACCACGTTAACGATGTTTTCAGGCTGACATACCGAAGTGTTCCAGAAAATTAAAATGTAGAGCTGCCACTCTCTACACGGCTTTACCAAACGCTTACAAACAACAGCAAGAGGACCAGGCACCTGGACTTTATGCTAGACCCGCCCTATCAGCCTCAGCTTAACTAAACACACATTAGTTCCACATGTGTTGTATTCTGCCAGTGAATTATTTCCTCACCCCAAAGCCTAAATATTTATAAATTCTTAATCAAAGAGTTAATGCTTGGTTTTAAATATTTAAAATAACTTAGTATAATTGAGCTCTGTTGCATGGCGCATTAATTTGAATAATTCCCAAGTCAGAAAGCCCCAATATGACTCCACATAGAATTGCCACCTAAAGGATACTAGCATTGGAAGGAGTTGAACGTCATTATACACACTTATGTATATATCATTTGTAGTTATATATAATATATAAACACATTTATAATTTGGAACACATATAATTTATAAACATATATAACACACATTTGTATACAAGGAATAAAAGAAGTAGTTCAGTACTAATTTTTTTCCTTTAGAAAGTCATGTTCCCTGTGGTAATGGGAAAACTTCCCCAAGTTGGGGTTTCCTTATCCCATTTTCCAGCCACAAAGACCCCAAAGTTCAAAACTCATTTTCCAAACATGGAAAAGGCAACAAAAACACACCAACGTGACACTCTCCCGGACAAAGGTGTCCGAGCCCTGAGGTAGGTTTTAGAACAGCTGCCCTGCCAAACTGCTTTCTTCAGGTTTACTGACCTGCACTCTGGCTTCGGTCACATCCATGCGTCTTGCAAGATCCTTTCTGAGAGGAGAAAAACACACATGTTCAGGATTTGGAGTTGGGGATGAAATGAAATATAGGATGTCTTTTTATTCTTGTTTTTCAATTTCTATCCCACCAACTCCCCTGCACCCGGCACACTACTCTGTACTATCCAGTTGAGCTTTTTTTTTTGAGACAGAGTCTCACTCTGTTGCCCGGGCTAGAGTGCCGTGGCTTCAGCCTAGCTCACAGCAACCTCAAACTCCTGGGCTGAAACGATCCTTCCCGAGTAGCTGGGACTACAGGCATGCGCCATCATGCCCGGCTAATTTTTTCTATATATACTTAGTTGGCCAATTAATTTGTTTCTATTATTAGTAGAGACGGGGTCTCGCTCTTGCTCAGGCTGGTTTTGAACTCCTGACCTTGAGCAATCCTCCCGCCTTGGCCTCCCAGAGTGCTAGGATTACAGGCGAGAGCCACCGCGCCTGGCCCTAGAAAGCAGATTTTTTTAAAGACCCCTATAGCATTTAAGGACCGTGTATTCAGAACAGGCCTATCTACATGAATCTGACTTTTCAAATCGTGTTTGAAAATGCCAACACCTCTACTCCCATCTGCCCACTCTCTCCTTCAACAAGTGTTGACTTCAGCAGTGCAGAGTTATCCTTTGGTCAGATGGAGGTAGAAAATCGAAACATGGGATGAACCAGGTCGGAGAGTTTGAGATAATTGGGAGGGTTGAAAGTCTCTGAGGTGCCTTGAGCTGTGCTAGTGATTCCTGCCCAGCTCTCCCGGCCGGGCGCCCAGGGCAGTGCAGTGGGGGAAGTCTGGTTTGGAAGGTCAGTGTTGGCACATGGAGATGAGGATGGGGAGGTGGGGCAGGGCCCGGCAGGAGCAGGCTGTTCCCTTGGCGTTTTTGCTGTTCTGGGTGGAGTTTCGCTGCATTCAGAGCAGTGAAAGGGAAAGAACCTCACAGTCCTTCCGAGCCTGTGTCCTCCGGTCACATCAGCCACCTGGGTGTGTGCCGCGGTTGCTCACTGGGGTTCCGTGCGAATGCATTATATTTGTGGGCCACTTTTCTGTGGAATGTGGGAGCACAGCTGTGACCACTTCATACAAGCAAGTTATTTTAAAATTTCCAGTAGTTTGCTACTTCCATAAACTGCTTCCAAAAAAATAAAACATTCTCTAACCAGAAATATCAAGTAATAACCAGATGTTGGCCATGCGGCATTTTGAGGAGAGGACTCGAGCTGGACTTTCATTCCATTTCCAAGAGGTTTTTTGTTCGTTCGTTTTTCAAGATGAGCAGAAAGGTTTGGAACATTCTTATCTAAGAAGGAAGAGGTGATCTCCTCTCTTAAGACCATAGGGAGTGACATGTCATGAGTTGTTCTTTAAAAAAAAAAAAAAAAAAAACACAGGGAGGAGGACACTTATGACAAGCGTAGAGCCCAGCCTGTCAGTAGGACTCGCTCAAAGGGCGACAGTCTGTAGGGGATTTTCGGGCTGGGTACCATCGGTGATGCTGCCTCCTGAAACTTGAAAGTGGATATTTCTCTCCGTTTTCATGAATAGAAGTGTGTTACGTAGGGATTCTCCAGCAGGATGTATCTACCAGGCAAAAAGGCAGTGGCCAGAAGCATCGGTTCGAAAGAATGACTGGCACAAGGAAGCAGGACACAGAGCAGACTGTCTCGTTTCCTCATTTGTAAAATGCGGACATCTGTCCTGATCACCATGCCAAATTATTGAAGGACTGAAAACCCATGAAATAGATACTAATTTTTTTATTTTTCATTTATTTTTTGAAACAGAGTCTTGCTCTGTTGCCCACCCTGGAGGGCAGTGGCATTAGCCTAGCTCACGGCAACTTCGGACTCCTAGGCTAAAGTTTTACTCCTGCCTCAACCTCCCGAGTAGCTGGGACTATCGGCACCACCACCACACGTGGCTAATTTTTTCAATTTTTAGTAGAGACGAGGTCTCACTCTTGCTAAGGCTGGTCTCAAACTCCTGACCCCAAGGTGATCCTAGGAGTGCTAGGATACCGTGCGCTGTATGGAGACAGTACGGTAAAGCCTTGGACTTGGAGTCAGGAACCCTGGATCCAGACTGAGATTCCACCGTCCGGTCTGTGCCCTCAGTGAAGTCCCTTCTCCGGCCTTAGCCCAGTTTCTCCCCGTGTAAAATGGGAGGTTTGCCGCGAGGCCCACTGCCTGGGGTCAAGTCCCCCACATTCCTTGGTTCTACTTGCCTCTGTTTTCTGCCTTTGTTTTGCCTCGTGAAAATAAATTCCTCCGCCTGTATTTCCTGCTGGAAAACACCAGCTCAGGTGACGGGGGATCCCCGTGTCCCCTGGGCCCTCCACATTGAGCCAGTATTGGAGAGGGATCTGTGGCTGGGCAGGCAGGACCTGTGTGAAACTGGAATTGGACCACCCTGGCCATCTTCCTGCCATCTTTGGGTCTGTGTTTTATTTGCGTAATCCATTCTACATTTCTTGCCTTTAGAGACTGAGATCCTATAATGGAGTTGTTCTCTGCTATCTTCACTTCATATTGATTATTTTAATTCTTTCTTTTGTTAATACCCATAAATGTTATCTCTCTGTGGATGGCAGCCACTTTGAGTACCTTTATTAACAGAAAAGACTACATGATCTCAGGCAGCTGTCAGACTTCGTTGCTGCCTTCTTGAACTTGTTTAGGTCCCATGTAGATGGAGCAGAGGATTAAGTTAATATTGTGTGGAGAGAGTTTGACTGTCTGTGAGGGCATATGTTGCTGTATTTTTTTGATCCTGTTACAGAATAGTTTCATGGAGATTATTACATTATTTCCTGGACCATTCCATTCTTTTGCTATTGCAGAGGTAATATAAACTTCTTGGCAAGACCTCCTTTCTAATTTAGAAAGGCTCCCTTATCAGTATGGTTAATGTAATAGTCGAGAAACACAATTCAGCTGTATCAGAAAAAAATTTTTAAATGATGTATCAGGGAAGGGATATAACCATAGAAATATTTAAATCCCAAAATGTTTTTATAAAGATATATGAGTACATTACTCAATTATTTTTAAAGGACTTTTTTTTTTTTTTAGTTTTTGGTTGCCATGGCTAGTGATTACAGCCGTCAGAATGAGCCTGTGGTTTTAACTGCAGTGTGTGCTGTGGAAGGGATTCTGATGTCATAAAACTGACTCAGCTTGGCTGACAGCATAATAGAGCAGAAGAAAAGCTGTTTGCACCCATATGTTTGTTGTGCTCAATGGCAGGAAGAAGCAATTTACCATATGCAGAAATGGGCTGCTGTTGAAATTGGAGAAATTGGGAAGCTGTCATATAAGGAGAAGGGACAAAAGCCTGGTTAATCAAGTCTGGGAAAGTGCTGTGATACAAAACTGGGCCTTTGGAGGAGAGACGTGGTCTTGGCTGTGTATGTAGGAGGCACAGAGGGGATCAAAGATAAAAAGCTGATTGTCTTTAAGTATTCGTTGAAGGGCTGTTCCACCCATCCCATCAGCATAATCACTTACAAAGAAGCTCTCAGCATTGAAGACTACTGTTTACACAGGGGGAACTGTGCAGTGGGGTAGGGGTGGCAAGCAGTGGTCGGCCCGGAATTGTTCTTAGAAACCCTGTTAAGTTTGAATTTGGTCCTCCGTAAAATTGGAGGATACAGGTTCTTACTTTCAGAGAAGGTGATGCTGAAGAAACAGTCACCACAAGAAACATCCTAGGTTCATCAGTTATAAAACAGGCAAATTTCACATTGCCTATTGTCCCCTGTTTTGGTGGAATTTTCACTAAGTAAAGAGTTACTGTGGAGATTGCAATTGGCGGAAATTTCTCATGTTACCCTTATGGCCAGGTAAATAATTCAGCATGGGTAGTGATGGATGTGTTGATTTGATTGCGATGATCATTACAGTGTACACGTATATCAATTCACCACTTTGTATTCTTTGAATATATACAATCTTTGTCAATTAAATATTTTAAAATTTTAAAAAGATTTGAAACCCCCCCAAAATAAATATGAACAACTGATTCTACTCAAAGAGGGCTAATGAATAACTCGGTAAGAAGCTTTTCATGGTGGGGTAGAGGCTCAACGCATCATGCTCAACCTCTGAGTAGTGTCAGTGAAGATGTGTTTATCACATTCACAGGTGACCCAAGGCTAAAGGAGAGAACTAAGATTCTAAGAGAGCCCAGTGAGCCAGAGTGAAGGGGTCAAACTACAAAATAAAATTTAACAAGGGTAAATGTGCTAGCTGAGAAAAAGGGGAGATACAGAATATTGTTGCCTTTCACTGACTCACTGGCTTAATATTAGGAATTTTGTGGGTTGGAGGTGGGTAAACATGGTTGCTTTATTCACAAAGTAATTTAAATTGGTTTCCTATAATGTGCCAGGCACTGTCAGAAATGTGGACATTTAGCAGAAAATAGAACAGATAAAACCTAACCCTGTTGTGAAACTTAGCATTCTAGTTGAGAGACAGATAATATGCAATAAGTACAATACACCAATTATATATTAGCAGGTGATAAATGCGGTGGGGGCTAAGAGAGTGAGGGAGGGGAGGGTTGCCATTTAAATCGGTGGTCAGGCCTCAGGGAGGAAGCGACACTGGCGCAGGGATGAGAGAGATGAGTCAGTGTGGCCGTCGGGAGGGGTGTTCCAGATGGAGGGGAGGCCCAGCACAAAGGCCAGAGTGAGTGTGGGTCTGGTGTGTCCCTGGAATAGCAGAGAGGAGGGAACAGTGATGGAGGGAATGAGCAGTTGAAGTCCAGAGGTACATCCTCCATTTCCCTCCTCTGAAGTAGGGACAAGGCTTAGTGTGTGCGCCAGTGTAGGAGTGGACCCCGGGCTGGGTGGGTAGTGCTTCCACCTGGGCTGGATTCCACTGGGTCAGGAATGGCTGGGGCCACTGCTGACATCTGATGACCAGAGAGGAAGGGGCTGGGCCGGGTCTCTTCTCCAGGCCTTGCCTGTGAGTAGTGGTGTCATTTAGTTATTTTAGGTCCTCCTGAGCAAGAAGGAGGTAAGACTTACGGACATAAGAACTCTACTAATTAAAAAGTATGCTTATAAAGACCTTTTTGAGATAACAGTAGTTTTTAAGTAGCTTCTAGTTTTGAAATCCTTAAGGTGTGTGGGAAATTTTTTTTCTCTCTCTCTCTCTTTTTTTTTTTTTTTTTTTTGGTTAAAGTGATATGTGTAAATGGTTTAGAACAGGGATAGGGGACCTTTTCATGTTAGAAGGCCTTGTTAATTTAGCTGTAATCAAATAAGGCCACATTCAAGAAACTTCAATTAGATAAACTTTAAAATGTACAGTATGGGCCGGGCGCGGTGGCTCACGCCTGTAATCCTAGCACTCTGGGAGGCCAAGGCAGGCAGATCACTCAAGGTCAGGAGTTCAAAACCAGCCTGAGCAAGAGCGAGACCCCATCTCTACTGTAAATAGAAAGACATTAATTGGCCAACTAAAAATATATAGAAAAAATTAGCCCAGCATGGTGGCAGATGCCTATAGTCCCAGCCACTTGGGAGGCTGAGGCAGAAGGATTGCTTGAGCCCAGGAGTTTGATGTTGCTTTGAGCTAGGCTGATGCCACGACACTCACTCTAGCCCGGGCAGCAGAGTGAGACTCTGTCTAAAAAAAAAAAAAAAAAAAAAATGTACAGTATGTTGTAAAAATCTAGCTGCTATGTACTTAACAACTTCAAAAAATGAAAACTTGGTTTTGTTTTTTTTTTGAGCAGAGTCTCACTCTGTTGCCCGGGCTCAAGTGCCATGGTGTCAGCCTAGCTCACAGCAACCCCTCAAACTCCTGGGCTCAAGCAATCCTCCTGCCTCAGCCTCCCAAGTAGCTGGGACTACAGGCATGAGCCACCATGCCCGGCTAATTTTTCCTATGTATTTTTAGCTGGCCAATTAATTTCTTTCTAGATTTAGTAGAGACGGGGTCTTGCTCTTGCTTCTGCTGGTTTTGAACTCCTGACCTTGAGCCATCCTCCCGCCTCAGCCTCCCAGAGTGCTAGGATTACAGGCATGAGCCACCACGCCCAGCCAAAAACTGTTTGTTAATATTAAAGTTAACTAACCTTTTAATGACTTTGTTTCATCCTTTTGTTGGAAAGCATTTGAATATTTGGTTGCAGCACAGAGGTGCGAAGTTTCAGTTGATCCCCTAGATGGGTATTAGTCATTTGTGACCTTAAGGGTGTCTTGATTTGGGTTAGGTAGGAGAATGTAGATCCACAGCAATAAGTGGGTGAAAAGCAAGAAAGCATTTTGGGGGGCATGTTGCCAAAGGCGTGGGTATTCTGCATGTTTTCATATTTCAATTGTATCTTTCTTAGCATCAAACAATGACTTTAAATGCCATCCACTGGTAATCAGTTCCATCTGTAGTTCTTTAGGTGCCTTGGCGATACCAACTAGGTGAGGCTGAAAGGCTAATTTGAGTGTGATGTCATGATTCTCAAAGTCAGTGAACCTTTCATTGTGTTCTCCAATTAATAGGTCTCTAACGGCTGCATATTCAAATGATTTGCGTATATCATCCTTCTCATCAGTGACCTTTGCTAACTGGGAAAAATATTCATCTAAAATTTCTTTTGGAAGAAGTGTTTTGAAAACAGATAGCTTTGGGGGAGAGAAAAAAAAGAAGATAGCTTTTATGAAATGCTTAGATTTTTTGCCATATATCATATATAGACTTAGTTTTACCTTACAAAGAAATATTCAAGTAATTTTGATTTTACAAGATATCACAGAAATGCTACATTCCTATAGAAATCTTTCAAAAATTCGCACTGCTGATTCTGCTCTTCATAAAATTTAATTATCTGTTCTTATCTGTTCTCTCAGAGATAAAATTGTGGCTGGCACCTGTCCCTGCACTAGCTAACGCCCTTTAGAATGACAAAGCAAATCCACACTGACTACCTCATTGTTCAACTTTAGCACGTTATGAAACTGAGGATGCCATGCTGCATTTGCATTGTAGTTAACAATACTTATGACTTGTTGCAAAGTGTCACTTAAAATAGTAGCTTTAGCACAGAGATTGTGCTGATGCAACATACAATGAAAAGAAATGAGAACATCTGGATCTGTTAGAGTTTTTTTTATCTGTGCAGTAAACCCTTCATGTTTTCCTGTCATGGAAGGTGCACCATCTGTACGTACACTCACTGAATGTACCAAATTCAGTTGAACTGAATTTATCTTGAGAGTTGTTGAAGATACCTATTCCCATGTTCTGTTGACAAGAGTGCCCAAAGCAAGTAACTCTTTTTGTAGCAAAGAAAATCTTGTGTTATGACCCAAATACAGTATGAAACGTGCACCAAATCAGTAATTTCAGTTTTCTTTTTGAAGTATTGCACGAAGTTGTTCTGTGAAGTTGAAGGCTAATTCACCTGCCGATCAGTTATGGTTCTCCTTGAAAGAGGCAGTTGTCTGTACTTTGAAACGTTATCAAGATCTAAGCATTCTACAACTTTGACAATGCATTCTTTCACGATTTCTACATCACTGAATGGCTTCTCTTTTTTCCTGAGTATATAAGCTACTTTATAAGTTGCTGCAGTGGCATTATGTGTAGGTCTTATTGCTGCTGGAAAGAACTGTCTTTGCTTTTGCTTTTCATCTTTTAATTTCTTCAGTACAACCTTTATGCCTCTCTCTCTAATTTAAAATATTTATGGTCCTTATGAGTGTTGTAATGCTGATGAGCAGTGGATTTCTGTAATGTTGATATTGCAGTATCACAAAGCAAGTAAATCATCTTATCTTTAGCAGAAACAAGATAATATTGCAATTCCCATTCCTCATTAAAAGTCTGTTTTCTTCCTTCAGCGTTCTCTTGGTCTTTTTGGACATCATGGGCTGTTAAGCAGACAGAATTAAAAAATACTGTCGAGCTGTGCAGCTATTCACAAATTCCACTTCAAACAGAAACACAGTGCACCATCATCAAAAGCTGTTAACAGACTAGTGTCCTCGACCCTCATAAACTCTTGCCAACCAGCCACTGGTAGCGGCTCCAGTCAGACAGGGAAGTTAGAACTAAATCATGAGCTTAGCAACTGTCAATTTAGCCCTATGGCTTACTTGTGTTCTGATTGCGCCAGTTAGTCTGGGAGGATTATTTCGTTGAAACTTATTTTATTCTTTGATATTTTAAATACATTCATTCTAAAAATAAAAATATAAGATATGAACAAAAATGTATTCATTAAAATAAAACGATTTGTTCTATAAAAGTTGTATTTACACAAAAGGCTGCACTTAAGGACCTAGAAGGCTACATGTTCCCCACCTTGGTTTAGAAAGTTTAATTGTTACTAGACTTATAAAGAAAAGGCCTGCTGCCTGCCCCCTCGTATTCCTGACTCCAGTCCCCTAGAGGCAGCCACTCCGACCTCTTAGCTCTTTCTTCTGACATTTATTCAGTATTTCTAAGTCACGTGTTCGCAGTGTTGTCTCTTAGTTCCTTCAGTTTTAGTGATTAATACTGACCTCCCTCACACCTGTAATCTTAGCGCTTTTGGAGGCTGAGGCCAGAGGATTGCTTGAGGTCAAGAGTTTGAGACCAGCCTGGGCTACATAGTAGGCGAGGCTTCGTCTATACCAAAAGCAGAAAAATTGGCCGGGCACAGTGGCTCACGCCTGTAATCCTAGCACTCTGGGAGGCCGAGGTGGGTGGATCACTCAAGGTCAGGAGTTCGAAACCAGCCTGAGCAAGAGCGAGACCCCGTCTCTACTAAAAAACAGAAAGAAATTAATTGGCCAACTAAAAATATATAGAAAAAATTAGCCGGCGTGGTGGCGCATGCCTGTCGTCCCAGCTACTCGGGAGGCTGAGGCAGAAGGATAGCTTGAGCCCAGGAGTTTGAGGTTGCTGTGAGCTAAGCTGACACCATGGCGCTCTAGCCCAGGTAAGAGAGTTATACACTTTCTAAAAAAAAAAAAAAAAAAACAGGTAGAAAAATTAGCTGGGTGTGGTGGTGTGTGCATCTGTAGTCCCAGCTACATGGCAGGCTGAGACAGTAGGACTCTTGAGCCCAGGAGTTTGAAGTTGCAGTGAGCTGTGGTGGTGCCACTGCACTCAGGCTGGGCGACAGAGTGAGACCCTGTCTGAAAAAAAAAAACCCATATTGACCTCTAGCCAGAGAAGATAAGCATATACTGTAGTTCCCCAACACAGCACATATTTTCAGTCTACCCAGTATAGTTACAACAAAAAGATATTCTTTGGGGTTACATTAATATTCACTGTATAAATTATTATAACCATGTAAATACCCAGTTGAGCCAGATAGTATCCCATGACTACTGGACTGACCTAACACTTTTTCCTCCATGACATTAGTAATTGTCTCATTTGGTTCTTTTGATTAGTTTTCTTTCTTTCTTTCCTTTTCTGTAAATCTGTCACAAATTCATCTGCAAACTCTCTGTCAGAGCTGAAACTTTGCCCTCAGTGTCAGTTTCATCAGACATCTCAGGCACTGTGTCACTGTCGTTTTGATCTTGGTGGCACGGCTCGAGAGCTTCTGGGCCCTGCTTTCTTGGCCTGCTGCATGACTGTGTGACTGTGGCCTCAGGATTCCGTCCCACGCCCAGCTTCCTCAGAACGCCCTTCTGTTCACTCATCCAGCTTTAATTGCGTGCCACCCACGTAGAGGCATTTTCAGTCGCTGAGATACAAGGAACAAAACAGCCCCTTCTTTTGTGGCGCTTAATTTCCTCCAGGCAGATCCTTGGTTGGCTCACCTGCCTCCTTTCGGTTTACTCCTTTCTATGGGGAAACATCCTCCAGTAGCTTCTTTAGAAAAGATGCATAGAAGGCAAATATCCTTTTCCTTCTTATTTCTACTTTATTATCTTTTAAAAGAAATATAAATATACACATATATATACATTGCAGCATGTACACATGCGAAGTATTCTGTATAACACATAACCCATGTAACAGTAAGGAGCACCTAGGAACCACCACCTGACCCAGGAACAAAAGTGTTAGTCATACTTGCACCTGCTTCCGTGTGCATCCCCCTTCTCTCCTTGACAGAAGGAAACACTGTTCGAAAATGGGTATCCTTCTGTTGATTTTAAAACTTTGTCACAAATGGATGTTTGCTTAAGCAATAAGTTTTTTCATTTTTATTGTTTTTGAGCTTTATGTATAGAAATGGCACCATGCTATCTGTATTCTCCTGGCACTTGCTTTCTCCCTACTTCCCTTGCAGCAGTCTGTGTTTCATGACACGGTGGCCCATCCATTTTCATTCCTGTGTTCCAGTGCATGAGTACATCACAATTTATCCATTCCTCTGCCATTGGATATTTATGTAGTTTGCAGGGGGTTGCTATTAGGAACATTGCTACTGTGAGCATTCTTGTGCATATCTCCATGTTCAAGGCCGTCTCTGCAGTGTGCGTGTGTGTGTGTGTGTGTGTGTGTGTACATATGCATTTGTGTATATGCCCTCTGAGGAGATAGGGAATAAATCAAACTCAGTTTCTCCTACTCACCCAGCAATCAACACAGAAGACTTCTGTGACCAAATACGTGGGTTGTCCCCCACACGCCAAGCCAGCAGTCAGTTCTGCAGTGGACACCAGCTGGCTCTCCTCTAATTCAGTTCAGCTCTGACGCTGTCTACCTGGAGATAGCGTCACATCCCCCAGGTTGAGGACTCAGTCCCCAAGACTTTTCCCCACCCCCACCCCACTTCCAATGCCAGGTTATTTTATCTGGGCTATTGACCACCTGGCTATGAATTGGAGTTTTTATAACCCCTTCCTTGGGCTTGATTAATTTACTGGAGTGGCTCAGAGAACTCAGAGAAACACTTAATGTTTACCGGTTTATTATAAAGGATCCCATTGAACACCAGACGAAAAGATGGTTAAGGCAAGGTGTGTGGGAAGGGGCGTAAAGCTTCCCTACCCTTCCCAGGCGCCGCCTCCAGGAACCTCCCTCCACACGTTCATCTATCTGGAAGTTCTCCAAACCACGTCCTTTTGGGCTTTTATGGAGAATTCACTACATAGTCGAGGTTGATTAAATTATCAGGCGCTGATGATTAGCTTAACCTTTAGCCCTTCTCCTCTCTCAGATTCTGGGGGGTGGGGCTGAAAGTCCCAACCCTCTAATCCTGCTTTGATCTTAGTTGTGACCAGCCCCCATCCAGAAGCTCCCTAGGGGCTGCCAGCCACTGGTAATTCCCTGGCGTAAAAAGACACTCATCACTCTTAAGCACCAGGATTTTTTTTTTTTGTCTGAGACAGAGTCTCACTCTTTTGCCCAGGCTAGAGTGCCATGGTGTCAGCCTAGCTCACAGCAACCTCAAACTCCTGGGCTCAAGCAATCCTTCTGCCTCAGCCTCCTGTGTAGGTGGGACTACAGGCATGCGCCACCATGCCCGGCTAATTTTTTCTGTATATTTTTAGCTATCCAATTAATTTTCTAGAGATGGGGTCTCGCTCTTGCTCAGGCTGGTTTCGAACTCCTAACCTTGAGTGATCCACCCTCCTCAGCCTCCCAGAGTGCTAGGATTACAGGCATGAGCCGCCACGCCCGGCCTTCCTGATATTTTCTTTGATGTTTGTACTCTCTGCTTCTTCCTGGTTCTCTTTTATCTTTACTTGGTTTCAGACTTCCATGTTGGTGGTTTTCCTCAGATGTCTGATAACCTTTGGCTATCTGTTTATAAAGAATGAGGCAGTGAGGCCGGGTGCGGTGGCTCACGCCTGTAATCCTAGCACTCTGGGAGGCCGAGGCGGGAGGATCGCTCAAGGTCAGGAGTTCAAAACCAGCCTGAGCAAGAGTGAGACCCCGTCTCTACTTAAAATAGAAAGAAATTAATTGGCCAACTAAAAA
>CAUYRT010008108.1:0-24260 GCA_963574885.1 Lepilemur ruficaudatus
CGATTTTGTCATGTGAACATCATACAGTATGCTTACACAAACCTACATGGTATAACTTACTACACACTCAGGCTACATGGTATAGCCTATTGCTCCTAGGCTATAAACCTGTAGCAGTACAGTAACATGTTGTACTGTACTGAATATTGTAGGCAATTATAACACATTAAATACTTGTGTGTCTAAACATATCTAAACATAGGAAAGGTACAGTAAAAATATAGTATAAAAGATAAAACATGGTACATTGGTATAGGGCACTAACCATAAATGGAGCTTGCCAGACTGGAAGTTACTTTGGGTGATTCAGTGAGTGAGTGGTGAGTGAATGTGAAGGCCTAGTATATTACTATACCCTACTATAGACTTCGTAAATACTGTACACTTGGGCTGTACTAAATTCATAGAAATTTTTTTTTCTTTCAATAAATTGACCTTAGCTTACTGTAACATTGTTTTTAACGTATAAACTTTAATTTTTTAAACATGCATTGTGTTATGGTATTAAGATGGCTATGACAACAGTAGGTGATAGGAATTTTTCAGCTCCATTATAATCTTACAGGACCACTGTTCTTGTTGACTGAAATGTCATTATATGGCTTGTGACTGTATATTCTCCAGTGCTGAAGAGTGAATTAAAGTAAGAAGAGGGAATTTCTTTGCTTTTGCTTATACAAATGTGAAAATGGACTGCTATTTAAGAAGAATGTGCAAAATAATTTTTCATATTCTAATAAAATGGCCAGTTTTAATAACATTTTGAGCAAAAATCCCCCCACAAACCGCCTCCCAAAGGTTTTTTTTTTAAATAAGGAAAGTGCCAAAATTCAGTCTGATGTCTTTGTTTTTTATCTTCTTTTTCAATCCTCCCTCTCTTGCTCTTTCTCCTAAAGAATGAATGAACTTGTTAAGAATTATCAATCTGATATGTGATAAATGGTTTCTAGTTATTTAATTTTCATTTGCTGGTGACCAGTGTGGCAGATAACTTTTCCCAAAATGGTTGCAACAATATCCCCCAATTCACATTTCTCTTAAATGTGACTTTGACATCCTTTCTATCAAGAAGTAGGGTCTATATCCCCTTCCCTTGAATCTAGGAAGGTCTATGACGAAGACTAAACTGACACTATGAGACTTTTGAGCTAGGTCATAAAAGATGATACAACTTGTGCCTAGTTCTCTTGAAAGACTCAAGTTTGGAATCCAGCCACCATGTTGTGAAGAAGCTCAGGACACTTGCAGAGGATACATAGGTTTCTGGCAGACAGCTCCAGCCTACATCAGCATCAGCCCACATACTTGTAAGTGAAGATGCCTCTGGAAGATATCAGCCCCCAGCTGTCGAGTCACTGTCCAGCTTTTGAGTCTTTCCAGCTGAGACTCCAGACATTGTTGAGCAGACACAAGCAGTCCACATTGTAACCTGTCCAAATTTCTGACCTTTAGAGTTCTTGCCATAATACAATGATTGCTTTATGTCACTAAGTTTTGGGGAGGTTTGTCACACTGCAGTAGAAAACTGCAAGAACCAGGGAGATCAATCATCTTATGATATGTTTATTGACTGCTGGCATTTCTTCTGTGTACTGCCTATTCATAAACTTTGCCTATTTGACTCTTGAATTGTTTTTGTCTTGCTGGTATTTTCTGTAGGATTAATATATGCTACTTTTGTTACATATATTGTAAATATAGACAACCAGTTGCTTGTTAGGTGATACAGAAGTTTGAATTTCATGTAGTCTTTCATTTTTTTTTTCTTTTTTAGTTTTGGGATTTTTGTGTCCTTTTTAGGGAAAGGCTTTCCCAATTGAATATTATAAAAATTTCCTATACTTTCCTCCAGGACTTTTATATCTTTTTCATGATCAACTCCTTAATCTACCTTGAATTTATTGTTTTATATGGTGTGGGGTAGTGGAAATTTAACTCTTTTTAAATGGATAGTCAATTGTCTTTATACAATTTATTTAAATAATTCATTCTTTCTCCACTGATTTGAAATGCCACTTTTATCAACCAAATTCTTTTTTTTTTTTTTTTGAGACAGACTCTCACTCTGCTGCCTGGGGCTAGAGTGCCGTGGCATCAGCCTCGCTCACAGCAACCTCCAACTCCTGGGCTCAAGTGATCCTTCTGCCTCAGCCTCCCAAGTAGCTGGGACTACAGGTATGCGCCATCATGCCCAGCTAATTTTTTTCTATACATATTTTTAGTTGGCCAATTAATTTCTTTCTATTTTTTAGTACAGACAAGGTCTTGCTCTTGCCCAGGCTGGTTTCGAACTCCTGACCTTGAGTGATCCTCCCGCCTCAGCCTCCCAGAGTGCTAGGATTACAGGCACGAGCCACTGTGCCCGGCCTATCAACCAAATTCTTAAACATACATTTATTTTTGAACTCTCATTTTGACTCATTGATCTATTTGATCATAACTATAAAAATATCATTTTATTTTAATTTCTATAGCTTTTTGATATGTTGATATCTGGTAGAACAAGTGACCTGGCCTAATACCGCCCTCCCAAATTTCTTGGCAGATTTTAAGCATTTCACCTTTTGGATGAATTTCAGAATCAACTTGCCAAATGTTTTGAGAAAATTGATTTGATTTTATAGATTAAAGTATGGTAAACTGATTCATTTATTATATTTTGTCTTCTTGTACGTGAATATAGTATATTCCCCCATTTATCCAGGTCACCTCTTAGGTCCTTTAGTAAAGTTTTAAGAGTTTTCTTCATCATTCATGTTCAATTCTTTTAGATTTATTCCTAAAGGTAGTTTATTATTTTTATTATTCTTGTAGTTTTTAAAATTATATTTTCTAATTGGTTATTGCTGAAGTATAGCAAAATTTTCGACTTGTATGTGTACATATTTATATCTATACATATCAAAATATATTTTATATTTCATATATTCAGCTTTCTTTTTTGTTTTTTATTCCTTTATTAGTTGCAATTGGTTTTCAATTTGCAATTTGATTTCAAGTTGCAATTTGATTTCCTTGAATTTTCTCTTGAATTGTACCTGACCATCACTTTGAATTGTAGATTACTCTATACTAACTTTCTGTGATTAAGATTAATATACATCAAACAGAGCTAGTTTTAAAATGCAAATTATGTATCACCTAATATTTTCTAAATTTTAGAAAAACGTTCATCAAAGTTTTTTTTTAATCAACTTACTATTTAGTTACCTAGAACAGGGGATGGTAAACTACAACCCATGGGCCAAACATGACCCCCTGCCTGGCTTTGTATAGTACCCAAGCTGAGAATAGTTTTTAACTTTTTAAGTAATTAAAAAAAAATCAAAATAATATTATCTTTTGACATATGAAAATTAAATGAAATTCAAATTTCAGTATCCATAAATAAAGTTTTATTGGAACCAGTCATGCTCACTTGTTTATGTATTATCTATGATCACTTTCCAATTACAATGGCAGAGTTGAGTAGTTGCCACATAAACTGTATATGTTGCTCTTACTGCTTTGAAGTGCTGATAGGTATACTACAAATCATACTGATATAGTTATAATTTGACTGACTATGCTTCAAGTGCCATGTTGTATTGTGACATCCGATTTTTTTAAAATTACTACTTCACACCCATCATGTCAAAACAAGAAAAGAAGAGAGAAATGAATTTCAAATGGCATGTACAGTGGAATGTGGATGACTATTATAGAAGTAGATGGCAAAGAATTGTGTTTATTGTGTAATGATACTTTGGCCATGCTAAAAAAATGTAAGATACATAGGCATTACTAAATACTCATCACATTATTTCCAACTCACCATAAGCAATAGTCATAATTTTTTTAAAAAAATTAAATTGGATATCTCATCATAACAGAATTTTTTTTCTATAAAATACAAATATCCAGTAAAATAAAAAGTGAAAATACGACTATATCTGAAATAATTTTCTAGGTGGCTCATTTGCTTCCCAAGCAAAGAAAGCTGTTTACTGATAGTGAGTAAATTAAATTGTATTTGATTGTGGCAGTCGAAATTATCCAGAGAAAACAATCTTGTTTAAGACTATTAGCTTTTTGATGGAGAACAATGCTTGAATAGTTGAGAATATTGGGAGCAACATCAATTGCTGAAAAACCAAGGTAATTTATCTTAAGTGGTTTTCTTTGCCTCTGATAAGTTGACAGATATAACTGATTACTCAGTTGTTATCTATTTGAGGAATCAAACCTGAGTTTGAAGTGACTAAAGAATTACCCTCAGTGAATAGTCTGCATTGTAAAACTATAGGTGAGAATATTTTCAAAAAGTCAAGAGAACACAAATTCAGTACAATCTGAAGGGGAATCTGCTAAGATGTGTTCCAGTTGACGGAGGTGAAAACATTTGTTTCTATGCAGAAAAAGCCTTAGCTGTACAAATTTACATAGCTTTTGAAAATGTAAGGCATTTTAAGCCTATAGTTATATTATTTGTCAGCAGGTGCTTTGTGTAAAACATTTAAACCTATCATGTATAATTGCAACGGTAGAGGCAATGGTGAGATTCATTGGCTTTTGTGGAATTAACCATCATTAGTTATGTAAATTTTTGTCAAAATAGAATTTGAATATCCTACTTCTCTACCACACAGCAGATGAATTGCTAAGCCGTGGTAACATTTTATTGTGACTTTTTTGAACTCAGAGTCAAGATTGAAATTTTTATGAGTAAGACATACCACCATCAACTTCTAAAATTGAATGCTGAATGGTTTTGGAAATGAGCTTTTCTACAGACTTGATAATGTTTCTTAATATGTTTCTTAACATATTCAATCTAAAATTACAAGGCAAAACAGCACTTAAAAGTGAAATTTATACTGTGGTAAAGTCATTTCAATGACAACTAATATTGTTTGAATCACATGTAATATCAAGCTGTTTTCTACATTTTCTGTGCTGTCAAAACTTAAAACAAGAAGCAAAATCTCCATTTCCACACAAATGTGCAGCAGACATGTCTTCTGAGCTCAAACTACAATTCCAGCAGTATTTTGCTTTTGGACTTTGAAGCACATACAAACGAAATTTCCATATTTCAAAATCCATTTAACTGTGCAATTGAGGAGCTTCCACCTACCCTTCAATTGGAAGTAATTAATGTAATGACATGCTAAAAGGCAAATACCAAGAGAAGAACCTAACAGAATTCTTTAAGTGCCTCCCAAACAATGACTGTGCTAAATTAAAATCATATGCTCATGGACAGATATTAATATTTGACAGTACCTACCAGTGTGAAAAGACATTTTCCAAGATAAAATAGGTAAAATCTCATTATGAATCAGCATTAATAGAGGGTCATGGACAATTGATTTTCATAATATAAAACACTAACTTTGAATTCCAATTAACTGAAATGTTATCCTTCTCCCACAATAAAAGAATTCCTTATTTCTCATCAATAGCCCTGTATTACAGAAACTTGTACTCTATTATTATCATTAAATTTTCAATTTTTATCAATAAAGATTTGTAGAAATTTGTTTTCTCTTTTATAAATGCCTACATAATATTCTTGATTTTTGCCTGTTGGCCTGCAAAATCTAACTTTAATCTTTGGTCCTTTAGAGAAAAATGTTGCTAATCCCTGACCTAGAATATTTTCTTATGTTTCTTATTGTCAAAGGTGACTAGTAAAGATAATTCTCAAAATCATTTTATAAACTCATGTTTTTTGAGTGCTAACCATGTGCAAAACTGTTTCCTTGTGAGAGGCACTAATATTTCCAACTTACAGTGTGTTGAAATTGAAGTTCAAAGCCTTTACCAAGGACATATATTAGTAAGAGAATTAACCAACATTTAAACCCGTCTCCCTGGCTGCAAAGCCTAGGTTGTGTGGCCTTGAGGAAGTTACTTAACCTCTCTGAGCCTCAGTTTTTTTGTAACTACAGTAAACCTATATCATAAAATCAATTGAAACATTACATTAATTAATATGTGGAAAGCACTTAGAATAGCTCCAGGGGAGAGCAGTCAGAAATGGGCTGGAGGTTCAATTACAGGATAGAGATTGATAAAATTGTTTATTATTTTGAAAGAGTTGATGGAGAACAATTCCCAATTCAGCTGGCAATTAGAGCTTTTCACTTATTATGAAATCTGTGCTACTGGCTTGAGGTTTCTTAAGAAAAAGAACCTAATATGTAATAAACATGTAAAAATTAAATATCACATTTAAATACAACTAATGCAGATATACTAAGTAGTTGAGAAAGCCAGTTGGGGTCATACTCACTTGGGTATCCTAGCTTTGCTATTTGTTAGCTGTGTAACCTTGATCAAGTCACTTAACCTCTTTGAGCTGAAGTATCCTCCTCTATAAAATGTGGATAAGGAGCCTATTATACAGGATGATGTGAGGATTAAAAAAGACCATGCATCAAAACTAACTAATATGAAGCCTGATGAAAAATGAACTCAGTAAATGTTAGTTCATCTCCCCTGCCCCCTAGCCTTTCTAAATTGATCCAAGAATTAAAAAGCACAGCAAAGCAAAACTAAACAAAAACAACAAAAAAAGGTTAACAACCCCCCCAAATAAAAAGCAACTTGTTAACTAGGTTTTGGAGGATAAGGAGACTCTGACAAATAAAAGAAATAAGAGGACTTTACCAGAGTTGTCAGATAAAATACAAGACATCCAATCAAATTTGAATTTTAGATTAACTATGAATATACAAATACTGCATGGGATGTACTTATATTAAATAAATTATTCACTGGTTATCTGAAATTCTTATTTAACTGGTATCAGGTATTTTTATTAACTAAACCTGGCAGCTAGATCTGACAGAGTTTGGTAAGCCTAGACATGACAGTCTTGAACAGCTAAGACTCAGAATCCAAAAGAGCCAAAAGTGTTTCTAACTTGCTAACTGCAAAGGCATCAAGAAGAAGGCTGACCCCACCCTCCCTGTCTCTATGAAGCACAGGGCCCAGATGGGAAACCCCAAGTGGGTGATTTTGACTCCTGTGCACGCTCTATGGCAGCCTGGTGCAGAGGCTGCTGGGAAAACCGTGGCAGCCTGCCCCAGGTTTTCCTTGGGGTGGGGCCCTGCGGTTATAGTGTGGTGATTCTTTGTCACTGTGCCCCGGCCACGCCCTGCTTAGTCCACCTGGGGTTGGGGGTGGGGGTAGAAAACAGGCTGGAGACAGGAAAAAAAAGGCTTATCAATTTCACATTTTTCTTAGCTGGGTTATACTTTGCTGTTCGGGCTTGCAAAACTTTAATTATTGCTTTGATGCAGAATGGCTGCAGATTGTCATTGCCAGGCCTGATTTAATAGCCTGCTTGCACAAAGTCCGACAGAGATTGCTTTTGTTGCACTTTCTAACAGCTCGTGATGGTGGCTCTTTTACGTTAAGGAGGAAACTCTGTGGTTAAACTGTAGCCTAGGTATTTTTAGAGCCGTTACCATGTTAACCGAAATTTCGTACATTTCACCTGCAGGATATGCACTGGCGCTTAGGGCCTTCCCTAAACTCTAACAAAAAAATATGATTTAACAGTTGTTAATACTGTGTTTAGAACCAACACCATGTCATCAGTAAGGCTGCTCACCAAATACTGGGCTGCTTTTCTATTTTTATTTTTTTGATGAGTGGTACTGTCACATTAGGGAGTATTTTTTTCCTTGCGACAAACGACTTGAAGGAACATAACCAAAAGGCTAAAATTGGTTAGTTCTAAAGGTCAGAGCCTGAAGGCAGTGACCCATTTGTTAATCATTAAGCTTTTCTAAGCCGTCTCTGACAGAATTTTGGCTTTCTGCCACTTCTCTGGTCATTTTAAACTGCAAATTCTTGTACTGTTTCAGTTTTTAAGTAGGTAGAAAAGGTTATGAGAAAGGCATAACTTGTTAGCTATTTTTCCTTATCAAACGTCTTTAGGGTTTTGGAAGGCAGAGCTGTTCTATGTTAAGGGAATCTTCATAACACACCCAGCTATATAGCATTTAAAGTTGGACCCTTGGGTCCTCTAAAAAGGGAGGGTTTCTAGCTATTATTCCCATGTTAATTAGTTTCCATAGATAAGCAGGATGTGAGAGGGAGGATACCTATTCAGTGATTATTAGATATAGTTCTCAAATCACTGCTATCCACTAGTGGTTTTCTCCAATAATACTAGCACTGAAAGTTCAAGAAACAGGAGCAAAACAACCACAATGTATTTATCATCTTCTGTCATCAATTAAAAACTGGAAAGGCTTTAAAATATTTTGAATGCATTCTGTAAAGCCCAATGAGGTTCAAGTGATATGACGTTTCATTGCCAAATTTAATGCCAGTGCCAGTTTATGCTCTAGTCTTTTAGTGTACAAAAGGCAATCTGTACACCAAAAACTCCGATAAACAGAACTAAATTTTATGTAGCCAAGGGACATTAAGCTGCTAAAACACTTGCTTCAATATTGAACGTGGAATAGTTGTCCTCTATTTCTCAAGGGAAAAAATACACAGTCAAACCTTGCTTATCCATAACCCAAACTTCCGGAAGGCTTAAGTATTTGGAATTGCTCCAAACCCTGAAGAGGGGGGAGAGTGAGAGGGACAGAGTGGGGGGGGGGAGGGGGGAAGCTGAGGGAGAGAGAGAATGAACTAGCAGAAAGCAAGCAAGTCAGCTTTTAGAAGTAGACCTGAAGCCTTAGCAACACTCAAAAAGAGACCTGGAGCTTACATCTGATTGGTTTAACAGCCAGAAGAAATGGTGAGCTCTGATTGGCTGGTGATGATGTCTCCAAATAACCAGCCTTTTTCAGGAAAGCAAATTTATGTGGCAGAGGGGACAAGAGACAGAAGAAGCAGGCAAGAAGAAAAGGGAAGAGAACAGGGCAAAATAAACAGGGATTATCTGTAACAGAGATGGAGACTGAGAAGAAAATAAGAATAACAATAGCTATTTATATAACTGCTTACAGTTTACAAAGTGCTTTTACATCTAATCATTGATATTGTCTTCACAAAGACCTGCAGGGCTCCCAGAAGTTAAATAGCATGCCCGGGGCACCCAGCTAGTAAGAAAAATAGCCCATGTCTTTCAGCTACAAATCCAACACTTTCGATACCTGGCAGGTGTTGTGGTGATAATTTGGAGTTGTCTTGAGGGGACAGGGGGCAGCGAACGGACTGATAGCAGAAAAGAGAAGCAGAAGGCATGTCAGCCTGCAGTTTAGTGGGAGACGCAGAAGGGGATGAATGGCTCCCTGCTCTTCAGAACCACAACCTTGAAAACACAGATACAGGGAAGGTCCCTCTGGGTATTAGGAAGGGAGAGGTGGTCGTGGTACAAATGAGACTTGTGTCTTGAGAGCTCAGAGGGCAGTCCTGAATATATTTCACTGGGGTGTATCACAGTCATCTCACATTTATCAGGTAGAAATTGGATGCCTAATTATTCCTTCCACCTATCCCTGAAAACTGTTCCTTCCTTAGGCTTAGTAAACAGCACAACCATTCACTCAAGCTAAAACCCTGTAAGTCATCTTTGCCTTAATTTTCTCCCATTATCTAACTTATCAGCAGGTCCTGTAGATTCCATTTCTAAAAAACACCTTGAATCAGGCTACTTCTGTTCATCTCCACAAGCACTACTTGCCTGAAAATGAAACTCAAAATCCTTGCTATGATTTGGCCCTAGTTTACTTTGCTTTACTCTGCCTAGGACTCCCATTCCAGCCCTGGTGGCCTCCTTTTAGTTATTAGAACACATCACAGTCTTTCCAGCTGAAGATCTTTAAATTTTGCTGGTCCCTGTCTCCATGTCATCACCTAGCTGGATCTTTCTCCTATTTCATGTTATCTACACAGACAGGGCTTCTCTCACAAGCCTGTGTAAGTAAGAGTTTCCCTTCATTCTCTCTCATAAATACCTTTTTATTAACTTCTTATGACTTCTTAATCTGACATTACACATGTTTTTATTTGATTTCATGTTTATCATCTTTTGTTTATATGTCTTCCCTCCTGCTAGTCATCAAGCTCCATTGAGGCAAAGGTCAGGTCAAGTCCCTTACCACTCTATCCCCAGAGCCCACTACGTGGTCCACAGGAAGTACTTAATAACCATGTGTTGAATAAATGAATGAATGAATGAATATCAGGGCATTAGCACACCCTACATGCCATTATCACATGAGCCATGGATGTAAGGACACTGTGTTTCCTGTTTGTATCCTGTTACTTGTTAATTCCCTTTGGAGTTGTGAGCTCTGATATAGCTGCCATCATTTGGGAAGTTCTGTGGAATCCCAACACCATGATTTCTGGAAAAGAGAATGGAATCTTGTTTGGGTTGGGACGTGAGGGATGGTATAAATTTACTCCCAGGTGTATTAGTAGTAAACAACTGAATTCCACCCTGAAATCAGAGCTTTACTAAAGATAGCTATCTTGTAGCATGTAGGAAAGTATACTGCTTTACTTCCTGGGATACAAGAGGCATTAATTCTTTTTTGGAGCCAGAAAAGTAGAGGCTGCTGTCTCCCAACAGAACTGTGCTATTTTCTTGATAGTCTGTGGAGATCACACAATGGCCATAATAAAGCCTGTCATCTATTTTTGATTTGCCAAAGTTGTGCCTGTGAGTGATTAACATACCCTGAGCAAAATGAGTCATTCTACAGAGATTTTAAAGTCACAATGAAATCAATATCTTGGTCAAAGATATTGCTGCTTTAATTACATTCATTTGTTTCAACATTCCAGTTTTGGAGATTTCTTAACTGATGATATATTACAAATCACTTTGAAAGTGAAGTTTACCACGGTGCCCTCTGGTGGAATTAAATTCAGATACTTTTTAAAGCTAAAGCCCTATCTAGTGAGAATGCATCAGCAGTGATACAGAAAAGAAAGGAACAGCTTTAAATATGAATATCCATTAAGTATAAGCAGGATACTCTCACTATTAGGGGACTAAAAGAAATACATACCTAAGAATACCTATCTGCTTACAGATTCAGGAATACAGCATGTAGGTGCTATGGAGGAGGGGCCATGATGTAAGTGCATGTAATTCCAAATCCACTAGAATGTGGACCAGAAGGCACAGCATTTCATGTCACCTGGTAACACTGATGCTGAATAATCAAGTGTTATATTGAGAAGGTCAAAAGAAGGTGATCGCAATTACAGCATTTGCAACAATATTCATAAATAGCCATGAACACAAGTGGGAAGAACAATTTGGTTGTGGTTTATGAACAACCAGTGGAGATTCATTTACTAGGACTTTTGTCATTAGATTCATCATCAGAGTTGATAAAACTGTGATATATTCCTCAAAACTGTTATTCCAAATAACAATGAATACAAAAAAAGAAAAATTGTTTGAGCATCCATTATACCAAATTGTTGGCAAATTATTTAGTGATTATTTTAGTATTCAAATTTCCTGAAAGGTAGAATGTGGGGTAGAGTAGCAGCGAGCTGTGAATACAGCATACTTGCATTTGGTCAACTTGTTGCTTTTCTTACTGGGGACCTTTCTTTGAAACTTGGTACACCTCAGATTTTAAAAAACCAAAACCAACCAATCACTCATTTAAAGCAGTGGCTCTCAAAGGCATGGCACTGCTTTTGAAAGAGTATTTTGGAAGTTTGTGAGGGCTGTTTTTTGCAGGAAGGGTGTCTCAGGGCATCTAAATGATTGTGGGGCTGTTACTGACATTCATTGGGCAGTGGCCAGGGATGTAGGAACAGTTCCATACTACACTAGATTTTACTGTTCCACCAACCATTCACGTAGCTAAAAAAAAATCTGTATGTAATGATCTAAGCCTACTACAAAATTACATAAAAAAACTAATTTATTTTCCGCATGGTTTTAACAGACACTGAATTTTCCAGAAATGCAAATCCAATGTAAATTGAGGAACGACTACACTTTGTTTCACTTGTAACTTTACCAAGAATTGTTCAGCATTTTTGAAAGCTGTAATATCAATGTCCATGCCACATATGATACTTGGATCTTCTAAAAGTACAACTGTAATCATTTTTATTTGTAATGTCCCAATTCAAAGTGATTCTACAAATAAGTATGTCTGACTCCTTCATTATGTCTTCTAGTGTACTTGTGCCCAAGCATTTACAATTAGGTAATTATAATGGTAATTTTCAAATTATGTGTTTTGGTAGATTATATTATCCATGAATTTCATTTTAGGATAGTAAAAGATGTTATTTAAAAATAGTTGTTATTAAAAGAGAACATGGGGTGATGATGAAAATGGCAGAGTAAGGAATTCTGAAAACCCTCTCCCCCACAAAAGCAATAAAAACATTGGCGAAAATTGTCAGAATGAACTTTTTTAGAACTCTGGAAATTAATCAAAGGCTTGTAGCAATCAGGGAAGCTTTTATTTTAAAAATGGCTGACTATCAGTAAAAACAGTGAGTTTTGTTGGCTTTTTACCTTGCTCTCTTCCCAACGACTCCTCCCCAGCTCTGCAATAATCTTGAAAACTGTTTGAAATCACAATAAAAACCAGCAGCCTGGCAGCCATTGGAGGGGGTAGAACAGGGTTAGAGCTCCTCCCAGCCCCATTTCTAGAGAACTGTCGTTATTTGACCTGTCTGATGATTCTCTGAAATATCCCACTCACAACATGTGTATATGTGACTTAACTTAGAGCCCACTCAGTGTGAATATTTTTCTCAATAGAAATGATTGCCAATTATTTGTAGAAAAGAGTCAAGGGCAATTATTCAACATCACAATTTCCTGAAGCAGAACCTAACAGCTGGGCAAATAATTAGCTTACCAAAAGCTTAAAAGAAAAAGCTAGGGAAAGATATGTCCACAGGAAGATTTGAAAAGTACAGCCGTACTATATCATACTACAGGGAATCTAGAAGGCCAAGTTCATGCATAGGTATGTGAGCACACTCAGTGCTGGGTGCATGCTCAGGAAAGACCTGAGAAGGACCTACATTTTCATCTTTGGCCAATCTTGTGGCTCTTTGCAAGCTGGAAGTGAAAGCTAAGGTAGAGTTATGCACTGTTTGCTGGATCATGAAAGGTGTGCTCCAAACGCAAACAGAACCCCTTGGCAAAGACTGGCGGACTTACAGGCTCCAGGCATTTAAGGAAATCTTCATCTAATCATTAGCTGAATGCTAAAATGTCCATCAGAGATTCCAATGACCACCCAAGACAAAGAAATCAGACATTAAAGAATTAGTTCAGAAAAATCAAACAAGCACTACCAACAAACAATAACTTCAGCAAATGCTGAGGAAGTGGAAGAGTCTCATTTCAAGAGTTGCCACATTATATTATTTAAAATGTAGAGTTTCAACAAAAAGTAGGAGGCCTTCAAAGAAACTAAAAGTATGGCACACATACAGTATAAAAGTATACTCTGAGGAAGCCCAGACATTGTATTTACTAGCAAAGATTCCAAGCAGCTATCTTAGCTGTGTTTAAAGAACTGAAGAAAACCATGTCTAGAAAAGTAAAGTATGAGAATGATTTAATACCAAATAGAGATCAATAAAGAGATAGAAAAAAAAATAGAGCCAAATAGAAATTCTGAAGTTGATTAAGTAAAGAAACAGAATTGAAAATTTTACTAGAGGGGCTCAACAGAAGATTTGAGAAGGCAGAAGAAAGAATCAGCAAACATGAAGGTAGGTCAACTGATATCACCAAGTTTGAGGAGGGAAAAGAAAAAAAAAATGAATACAGCCTCAGAAACTTAGGGAACATCATCCAACATAGGCCTAGTGGGAGTCAGAGAAGGCAAGGAGAGTGAGAAGCAGAAAGACTATGTAAAAAATAATGCCCCAAACTTTCCAATTTGATGAAAATCATTAATCCATACATCAAACAAGCTCAACAAACTCTAGGTAGGATAAAATCAATGAGATTCATACCTAGACACATTATAATCAAACTATTGAAAGCCAAAGATAACCACTCAGAAGATCTTGAAGCAGCAAGAACTCATCATGTTCAAGGGATTCTAAGTAAGTTTAGTAGCTGATTCCTCATCAGAAACTATGGTGGGCAGAATGCAGCAGCATGACATATTCAAAATGCTGAAAAGACCATCAACCAAGAATTCTATAGCCAGTAAAACTATCCTTCAAAAATGAGGGAGAAATCAAGACATTTTCAAATAAACAAAAAACTTAGAGAATTCATTGGCTACATATCTGTTTTTCCAAAAAAAAAAAAAAAAAGTTCATTTAGACCTTCAAGCTAAAATGAAAGGTCACAGACAGGAACTTGAATCCATATGAAAAAATAAAGGCACTGGTAAAGATAACTATACAGGTAAACATAAAAGAAAGCATAAGTTTTTTGTTATTGTTTATAACTGTTTATCTGATTTGAAAGATAACTTTATAAATAATTTATAAAGTAATAATTATAACTTTGTATTGATGTATACACAATGTATAAAGATGTAATTTGTATGGCCATAATAGCACAAAGGAAGGGAGAGGGATTGGAGCTATACAGGAGTAAGGGTTTTGTATACTATTGAAATTAAGGTGGTATTAATCCAACTAGATTGTTATAAATTAAGATGTTAACTATAAGCCCCAGGATAAACACTCAGAAAATAACTTTAAAAAAATGGAAAAAGAAATGGTACACTAGAAAATAGAAAACAAATAGAAAAATGGCAGATGTAAATCCTACCTTATCAGTAATATAATTTCTTCTTTCTTAAAAAATTTATTTATTTATTTTTATTTCAGCATATTACGGGGCTACAAATGTTTAGGTTAGAGATATTGCCTTTGTCCTACCTGAGTCAGAGCTTCAAGAATGTCTATCCCCCAGACGGTGCACACCACACCCATTAGGTGTGAATATATCCAACACCTCCTCCCCGCTCCCACCTGCCTGACACCTAATGAATGTTACTACTATATGTGCACTTAAGTGTTGATCAGTGAATACCAATTTGATGGTGAGTACATGTGGTGCTTGTTTTTCCATTCTTGTGATACTTTACTTAGTAGAATGGGCTCCAGCTCCATCCAGGATAACACAAGAGGTGCTATATTACAATTTTTAAACAATATTCAGTTCTTTTGTCCCTCAACAAACATTTTAATTTTCTTTCAGAAAACAAGAATTCAAATTGTATTGGATGTTAAATTCCAGAGGTTCCCACAACTTTCCTTCCTTTTGCCATTACCCCATGGCTGCCATTGATTTGTAAGGTAAATTTCACTTTTAGGAAAGACACACTTAGGAGAAATGCACTTCTGATTATTCTGAGAAAATCAATTGAAAAATCAATTCTGACAAAAGATAAAAATCAACATGCTTTCCCTAAACCAAATGTTATAAATTCCTTCTAAATATAGTAGTATTAAATAATTTATCCACTCTTAGTAAATTAACCATAACAAATATTGAGACAGGTCTTTATAACATATTTGGGAATTCAGTCCTAGAAAATACTGGAATAGTTGAACAGAATTCAAATACTCTTAGTATTCACAGCTTCAGAATGCCAAAATACTAAATACTGGAAAAGGATGTTCTAATTATTTATGAGAAACAAGTTCTTTAGTAAATTAAAAGTTAGGCAGAGACTTCTTTTGTTCTTATGATTCAAGATTTTGCATTGCCCTAGTATCATAATTATCATGAGCAATTCTCCTAGAGTTCTACTATAGGTTAAAAGGTATCAGAGATATTGCTGAATATGGCCAGACCTTAGAAAGTACCATATAAGATGCCGTTTTGTATCAGACATATTTATATTCTATAAAAATAGAACAACTAGGATAGCCAACTCAAAGCCCCACAGACGACATCTAAAACAAAATGAGGTGACAAAGGGTATACCCATAAATCCTCATATATGGCTGCTAGACCAAAAGGGTCTCCTGCATAATCCACTTAGAAGTAGTGCAAAGGATCTGTGATTAATTAAGGTCTGATGGTGCTAGATCAATGTGGGCCACACAAATTCTCAAAACTCACCAACCAAAGCTCCCTAACAAGACAAGAGTCCCATCCCATACTATGGAGAAACTGGAAGGAGAATCCAAATTGACCAGGACTGGAGCAATAGGAGAGAGAAAAGAAAAGGTCCAGTTAAAAGTGAGGTTGGAGCAGAGGAAGCAGATTTCAGAAAGCATAAGAACATAATTTTTGATCTTGCCTTTCAAAAAAGGGAGCTTTAGAGCTCTGAATCAAAAAAATCTATTCTGGCTAACACCTCGTTTCTCAAAGTACAGAAAAACTCATTCACTGAAACTGAGCAGTAGAATGAAACTGTCCATAAAAAGGCATTATAAAAGAAGAGGGGCAAAATAACTTCCCTACAGATAATGAAAGCATGCCAGAGAGATGCATGACAGGAGTTCCAGAAGAAGAAAACCAGAGTAATGGAACAGAAAAAATACTGAATGTCTTTTAAAAAAATATGATCAATATCACACATTGAAAGAATGCATCAACGTGATCAATGTACTCTGGAAAAATCAACCAAGAACAGCCATTGCTGAGATATACTGTAGCAAAACTATGAGTCCCTCACAGTTTTAAAGCTAAAAGTTTTTTTGTAATAATACTAATAAATTGTTTTGGATATACAAGCAAAAAGACCAAGGAAAAGAAATTCAGATTATCATCAGACTCTTTGACAACAACATTTTGTGCAGAAGACAATGGAATAACATGTTTAAAACACTCAAAGAGAGAAAAATGTGAGCCACGGATTTTATATTCAGTCAAAATGATATTCAAGTAAAAAGGCCATAAACAAACTATTATGAACATGCAAGAACTCAGGAAATGATGTTCACCTGCACCTCTACTGAGTTATCTCTAAAAGAACAAGCATTAAGACAAGCAATCACTGATGAAATATTGAAAAAAGTACTGATGCGTGACCAATTAGTTAATGAATGGTATGTTATTTAGAAATATCCTAGCTAATAAAGTAAAATATCTCATTTTTGCAATCCTTAATGAACTGATGGATCTCAGCGACTATGATCAATAGGTGCTAACAGCTCATTTCCTGATAGAAGAATACAATGTTATCTATAAAGTGGTCTGCCAGGCCCTAATGAACCTGAATGTGATCAAGCCTCTACACCTAACCATCAATTTACAGGAAATATAAGACTCAGATGAACATGTTAAGTGACACCATGGGGCTACATTCAGCAAAATGCAGACTGTAGAAACCATATAGGATAAACAATTAGTTTCTTCAACAAAAAATTATAAGAGGAAGAAAGGAAAAGGAGAGAAAACCCATGGATTAAAAGAAACTTCAGAGACATATAAGTCAATCGTTTATATTTTAATTGCATTTATATTAAAAATTCTTATTTTGATCTTCATCAAACACACAAACTTATACAAACACACTCATATGAAAATTAGGTAAATATCAACACTGGCTAGCTATTTGTTGATATTAAACAATTATGTGACTGGCTACTTGCTATTTAGAAATCATTGTTAATATTTGTGCCTGTGATAACTATTGTTATAGTTTAAAACAAGTGCCCTTATCTTTTAGAAATACACATTGAAATATTTACAGATGAAGTAATATTATGCCTGAAATTTCCATCAAATAATTGTGGGGAACATGGGACTACAGATAAAACAAGGTTGACCACATATTGATAACTGCTGAATCTGGATTCATTATTCTATGCTCTCTATACTTGTATCCCTTTGAATATTTATATCATAAAAAGTTTAAAAATAAAAGACAATTCAGTGCAGAGGACCTGTTTTGATTAATTGAAGGGTTCTTGTAGATATTTTTTTCTGGCTAATTAAAATACATATTTAGTTTAATATAGGATAAAAGACTAGTCTACAATGCATATAATTTTTATTGGTAAGATTGTGGACTTTACAACAAAAGCAGTTTTCTATTAAATTCCCTCAAACTTGCAATTTCCATACCTTTCTTGTTTGGCAATCCTAGCTTGTTAACTTCGTCAGTGGACACAGGCATGGCTGAAAGGCTTCAATGTGCTGTAGAAAGGGCATGCAATTGAGAATCAGTTGACCTTGGTTTCAATCCAGCCCCAGATTGAAATTGTTTAATTATGTTAAGCCTCAGTTTCATCATCTGTATAATGAAGGAGAAGGAGTTGGACTTACCTTCTCTATAATTCAGACATCTACCACCTCTGAGGTGTCTTTTTCCTGGACATTTTATTCTGCTGAAAAATTACTACAGCATTTTCATAAATTGAGATAGGTAGGAGTTTAAAACTATGTCTAAACCCCTAAGTCATGGACCAAGTGACATTCAAAATAGAAGAGTAACTTATCCAGGAAGCATAATTAAAATTCTTATGGGTACATAATAGTTGTATATATTTATAGGGTACATGTTATGTTTTGATATAGGCATACAATGTGCAATAATCAAATCAGGGAAATTGGCTATCCATCACCTCAAGCATTTACCATTTCTTTGTGTTAGGAACATTCCAATTCCATTCTTTTAGTTAATTTAAAGTATATCATAACTTATTGTTGACTATAGTCACTTTGTTGTGCTATCAAATATTGTTCATTCTATCTAATTATCCAACTATATTTTTATACCCATTAACCATCCCCACTTTATCCCTCCCTCCCCCTCCCCTTCCCAGCCTCCAGTAATCATCATTCTACTTTCTGTCTCTGTAAGATCAATTGTCATAATATTTAGGACCCACATATGAGGGAGAACACGTGAGCTTTGTCTTTCTGTGCCTGGCTTATTTCACTTAACCTAATGTTCTCCAGTTCCATCCATGTTGTCAGTAAGCATAATTTTGAATTAGAGGATGAGGAAAACATGATTCAAGTTTAATGGGAAAAGTCTGAAGATCAGAGTGGATCCCAACCTTACCAGGAAGTAGCAAAATGGTTCTACCATGGAAAACTCCAGCTTGATAAACAAGGTGCATAAATAACTGCAGCAAAGAGAAATCATAAAATAACCCAGGCACTTGACTCAGCATTGCCCAAATTTCACCTAGCTGATGAGGTAATTTAAGTGTAATGCAGTGTACTTGGGGATTATCCAAAAGGCAGACAAAAAGTGTTGAAAGGGTTACAAAACAGGCACAGCTAAGGGAACTAAGATCACTTGGCCCAGGGAATGCTGGGGTGCAGGGAAGCTGTAATAACAACCTTCAAATAGGCAAAGAAATATTATCCAGATGAAGATAAGAAGATGTTTTAGTCAGCTGGGTAGGGTCAGGGCTCATATTACAGAAAAAAGAATTATAGCTAGGCTTAGGAAAAACTTCCTGGCACCTGGGAAATTAGAAATGTTCCCTGGGGATCTTCCCTGGGGATCTTTAAGCATAGGGAATAATACAGTCTTGAGATGATTTTGGTGTATCCTTTTTGAAATTGTGAGGATAACTAAATGATGCATATCTAGTGATTTACATTCACATCTCATAGATGTGGGTAAAAATAATTGCTTTGGTGTGGATTGCAGATGCAAATCTGGAAGACATAGATCAGGCCTCATTACCTTCTCTGATTCTTTCAATTTCCTGCTCCTTGAACTATCATAATTGTCAACATCAAAAACTTCTTAAGCTCTGTGTGCACATGGAATATGCTAGCCCACTACCAATGGAAAGAACATAATCTCTACCTTTTGCATGTCTAATCCTTCTCCCCATGAAAAAATACAACTTTTATCATTTTTTTTGCTGGTTTAGTTTGGTTTGTGATTGCTTTTTCTATGGCTATACTCTCTTAGGGTCCTTTATGATAAGAGGGTGAGGAAAAGAGAGCTGGTTGTGTTATATATGGATGCTATGAGAGGAGAAAATTAATGGTATTATCAAGGAGGAGAGGTGAGTGAGAATTAAGGTAGCAGATGAAATCATGAGAGGAAAAAGGAGGGAAAATCACAGGAGCTAGCACAAAGAAATGAAGAGCTCCTTCTGTAGGTCAAGAAATATTTATTAAGTGCCAAAAGTGCAATGGGGCACAGAACAGCAATAGGCCCTTGTGGTTCCTATCATTGCCCTATTACACAGCTGCTGGCCTAACCTAGGGGATCACAGTTGTCAGAGCTAGAAACAATAGCTGGTGCCTGCTTTGAAAGTTATTATTAGGGCACTCTGATTTCTGTATTAATATTTGTATTTGCTTAGTAACACATGGAAATCTGTTTTTGTGTATAAAACATGAGCGACATAGGTGACCTGACTTGCTGTTAGCATACAGCACAAAAATGCTTCCATCTAAGGAAATCATTATTAATATGAACCTTGACTCTGCTGTCTAATCTACTGTTTTGCTGGATTTTTTTATGTAATGTATTTATTTCCCCCTAAACCCCCATTCCCAGCAGTGTGCTTCTGAAAGGTGAAAGAAAAGGTAAGTTCTTAAAGAGCTGGGATACATATTAAATAAATGCAATTGTTACATGTGTTTAAACTATACCTTCTGCACCTCAGCTAAGGATGTCTGGAAAGTGGCCAAAATATATCTTAAAAAAAAAAAAATCATGGTGACTTTATGTGGAGAAGAGTTGTTCAATTGGATGTGAAAGCTTTTATTTTTCTATTTTTTCTTTTCTTCCTTTTTTTTGGTATAATCTGTAAGTGTTATGCAATATGATAAAACTTATCCCTTTCCACGTCTTGGATACTGAATAATACTGTTATTATGTTACTGTCTGAATGTTAGTGTCCCCCAAAATTCATATGTTGAAACCTAATGCTAGATGTGATATTATTAAGAGGCGGGGCTTTTAATAATACCAAATGGGATTAATGCCTTTATAAAAGAAGCCGGGAGCTGTCTTGCCCTTACTGCCATGTGAGGACGCAGAAAGCAAGCACCATCTATGAGGAACAGGCCCTCATCAGACACTGATTCTGCTTGCCTTGATCTTGGACTTCCCAGACTCCAGAACTTTAAGCAATAAATTTCTATTGTTTATAAATTATCCAGTCTAAGGTATTTTGTTATAGCGACTCAAATGGACAGAGGCAACTATATTTGCAATTTGCTATCTTAAATAACAATTTTTCTAATTTGGAAATTATTTTTTGGTATATTGTTAATTTTTTGTAACTCTCCTTGTTTCAAAACAAGGCTTATTAGTAAATTGTACTTCTTCTCATGAAAAGTTTGATTTAATTGGGAATGTTTTTTAAAATAATGTATTGTGAATAAAACCTTAATAGAGACCCATTTCTGAAAATGCAATTTAAATAAATAGGAAAATATGATTTACTTTTAAAAATGTTACTTTTGACCAAATTGCTCAACTGGTCAGGAAATTATCTACTGAATAAAATATTTGCACACATATGATGTAGATAAGAACAAACAGAAATCTATACACAATATTCTTTAGTCATTAGTTGAATGTGCACTAAGTCACCATTTCCAATCAGAAGGATCAGGAATGATCTCTCATTTTCTGGTATTGTATATGAATATTTTCACAGTAATGTGATTGGTAAGTTAATTTAATTAGCCTTATTTTCCATTTGGGATACAAAATCAGGAAAGAACATGTGCAAGAATATACATCTCAAGGCATTAGAAGTGCATTTCTCCACCTTATGTCGTAAGAACAAAGCACATGCACTAATATTACATGAATCACAATTCCTTTCTTACTTCTGCAAGAGCCATCACATTTATGAATCATTAATTTCAGTTTCAAATGATTTAAATAGAGCCCAGAAAGATTCTGTGAGTCATTAGATTCTCTGACTTACTGATTTTACATCTTCTCCTAGATTTCAGGCCGCTTCCCCTATATCTGAAAATGTATGTTACTTATGATTTTCAAAGGATTAATAAAATAGTGGAGCCAGATAAGTCACTTATTATGCACATAAAATGCTGCCACATTAAACTTCTAAACATATTTGGTGGTTATCAAGGAGCATCTGTCAATTAGTTGTTAGAAAATTTGCTGGAAGAGCTAAAATTTATTTTTGATGACTAGCACCTTTGGTTTTAAATTTTTTTTTATTTTTCATTTTTTAAGAGAAATTTTCCTAAGTGTGTCAGCTTGGTAGCTCTATGTTCTCTGCACTAAAGAGCAGGCTTTATTTATGTGTCTTAATATCTGTTGTCATCTCTAAAGTCAGCAAACTCTGACTGTAATTTAACATCACAGTTAATGATTTTACCTTATAATTCTTTTATTTATTATTTCTTTATTCTTTTTTCATTGAAACTTGAAAAAATAAAACTTGAGTTTGAACCATACCAGTATAGAAGCCCCAAAGAGTTAAATTTATAGAATTATCAGTGTACTCTCTTAGTATTTTGTTACTAAGTTCAAAAAAGAAAGGTGCTCTGACAACTGATGCTAAATCATAATTTCTGTTTCAGGAAATCACAAAATAAACTAGTCCCCACCCAAATATAATTAGGTCTAAGAAATAAATTCAGTGGTCAATGCTAAAACATAACAGTTTGAGACACTGAACAAGACAATATTACTAGCTCTTTTTAGCATACTTAGAGTTCAAGGGAAGCTTTAGAACAGAGGTAAAAGCCATGGAAATGCATAATAGAAACACATGATTTCGACATAATTCTTTTATTGGAGGTGTTACATGGCTAGGCTCAGATTACCTCCTTGAAGCAGGCTAAATTACAAAATGATTCCAAAAGACAAGGCTATTTTCTGTAATGCCCTCTGCTATTTCTCACCTTAGGCAATGAGTTCTATAGGACTTGGTCCCTGCACAGTCTGCTAGCCACCCCCATGGCAATCCTGGTGGCCTCATCACACTCTTGGTGCTCCAACTAATTTTCATGTGAGTATTTGATCATTGTTCCATGTTCCAGAACTTACATATACCCTATATATGAGGGCTATCTGGAAAGTATCCAGCCGTGTAACTGTTCTCATTGTACTAACAATGGCTGGATACTTTCTGGATAGCCCTTGTATTTCTTTGCTTTTATGTTTTAATTTTAATTTTATTTTTTTATTTCAGAATATTACGGGAGTGCAAATGTTTTGGTTACATGTATTGCTTTTGTACTGCTTGAGTGAAAGTTATAAGTGCCCATCACCCAGATACTATACATGGGCCCCATTAGGTCTGATTTCACTCATCCCCTTCTCCACTCTCCCAGCTGCATGATTTCCATTGTGTTTTACTTCTATATGTGCACATGAGTGCTGATCGGTTAGTTCTAATGTAATAGTGAGTACATGTGGTGTTTGTTTTTCCATTCTTGTGATACTTCACTTAGGAGGGTGGTCTCCAGTTCCATCCATATTGTTGCAAAAGTTATTAATTCATTTTTTTATGGCTAAGTAATACTCCATGGTGTACATATATCACATTTTATGAATCCACTCATGAATTGATGGGCACTTGGGTTGATTCCACATCTTTGCAATTGTGAATTGTGCTGCAATAAACATTCTAGTGTAAATGTCTTTTTTATAAAGTGTACTTTTTTTTCCCTTTGAGTAAATGCCCAGTAGTGGGTTTGCTGGATCAAATGATAGGTCTATGTTTAGTTCTTTGAGGAATCTCCATACTATTTTCCATAGAGGTTGCACTAATTTGCAGTTCCACCAATAGTGTATAAGTGTTTCTTTTTCTCCACATCCATGCCACTGTCACTGGGGTTAGATGATACCTCATTGTGGTTTTGATTTGCATTTCTCTGATGATTGGTGACGTTAAGCATTTTTTCATATTGTTATTAACCATTAGTCTATCTTCTTTTGGAAAGCTTCTGCTCATGTCTTTTGCCCACTTTTTTTTTTTTTTTTTTTTTTTTTTGAGACACAGTCTCACTTTGTTGCCTGGGCTAGAGTGCCGTGGCATTAGCCTAGCTCACAGCAACCTCAAACTCCTGGGCTCAAGCGATCCTTCTGCCTCAGCCTCCCAAGTAGCTGGGACTACAGGCATGCGCCACCATGCCCAGCTAATTTTTTTTCTATATATATTTAGTTGGCCAATTAATTTCTTTCTATTATTAGTAGAGACGGGGTCTCGCTCTTGCTCAGACTGGTTTCAAACTCCTGACCTTGAGCAGTCCACACGCCTCAGCCTCCCAGAGTGCTAGGATTACAGGCGTGAGCCACCGCGCCCGGCCTTGCCCACTTTTTAATGGGGTTATTTGATTTTTTTCTTGCTGATTTGCTTGAGTTCTTTGTAGATTCTGGTTATTGTCCCTCTATCAGACGTATATCATGAGAATATTTTCTCCCATTCTGTAATCTATTTGCTCTGTTGATTGTTTCCTTGGC
>CAUYRT010008112.1:0-10095 GCA_963574885.1 Lepilemur ruficaudatus
TGGAATCCTTTATTACTATGTAATGCATCTCTTTATCACTAATAATTTTCCTTGCTTTGAAATTTGTTTTGTACAAAATTAATACAGCCAATCCAATTTTTCTTTCTAAATAAATAAATAAATAAATAAAAAGAAAAAAAATAAATAAAAAAATAAATAGTCACTGTCATAGAATATTTTTAGTGACAATAAGGAATGTAAAGAGTTTGATTAGTTGCCTCTAAGTGCAATAGAGAACTTGGGAGAAAAATGATGAGTTCAAGGCTTTAAATTCCGAGCTTAATATATAGGAGAAGAGCCAGAAAGATTTCAATAATGTCCTAAAATAAATCTCTTGTGGCCATAGGACCAAGATTTTTGAAAACCAAACCCAAAGTTTAACTTGATAAATGGCTGAGTTACAAGGCAAATTTCATTACTGACTTTGCCAAGGGTCTATGTTAAAGTTAGGCCATTGATTGGGAAGGAGTGGGGCCCTGGGAATTTGATGGGGTCATATAGGCTGATTCTATTGAAGTTGAGGACCTTAAACCCCTAAATCCCACTCAGGCTTTTTTTGACCACAGAAGTTAGCCTTTTCTCTCCTGTCTGATGTGGATAGCTGCCCCACTTGCCAAAAGAAGCAGTAATGACCTTCTTTGAGGGAACTGCCCATCTTCTTAGGACTTACCTTTACCACATCTCATTTCTTCTTGACCTATCATAAGACTCAGTTCTTGCCAGCCCCAGACTGTAAGATATAAAGTGTGCCCTATGAGGAGGTACAATCCACACATGAAAAAAATAGCAAGATTTTGCCAATTTATATCACCAGAAACCTGGGAAAGGTATATGGGAATGGATCCTAAGGGTGCTGGATTATGGTGGAGAAGTATAATGTTAGTTTGGAAGGAATTTGTTTATATGGGTTTAACAAGCCAAGATTTTATATTCCTCGGCTTAGCTCGAATGGTTGGGAGGGGCTGTAACAGTTTGATCAGTTGGTTGACAAAAACTTCAACCCAAAGGATGAATTACACTACATGAAGTTTAAATGCCAGGACATTCACGGAATACTATAGAAGAAGGTAGCCAAAGGCTTAGTGGTCTTAGGATGCTAGAGTGGATTGGCCATAAAAGAGCTGCTTGCTTATGCCCTTTTTCATACCCTGATCTCCTAGAAAAGTCCCAAGGATGCTTCCTTCTTCAAGGCTGTAAGAAATATATTCATTAAGTGAATCTCGTGATCCTTGCAAAGCTCTGTGGTAGCTATTCTCTGTAGTCCAGAAATGACAGAGGAAAATACTGCCAATAACTGAATTTTTCCAGTGAGAATGACGGCATCCAGGAGGGGCAGGAGCCAAGTGGTAGCACTTAATTGCCAACAACAAGGTGGGCATGGGTTACCATAATGGACAGCAGAGCTGAAGTAGCCATGAGGTCATGAGTCTGACCTACGGAATTCTTTGCTATTGGCAACTAACTGATCATAGTGTCCTTAGAACTTGATTAGATGGGCATCCTGGTAAAGTCTTACTCAATTTGATAAGTAGCTCTAGGTCTAGCAAACCAATCTGATCTGAAACACCATAATAGAGAGTCACATACTCTCAAACAATTCCCAGACTTGATTCTCTTGACAGATACAAAGCCACTTGAATTGAAGGATCCCCTTAAATGAAGGATAACTGAATGCTCAATTCCATTGAGGAAAATCCCTGTTACACAGACAAAATTTATACTATTAATACTCCTCCTAGCCTTCTCAGAAGGGACACGTGGTTATTTCCCAAGGTGACTGCACTGGGGAAAGAAGAATAATCAGACTTTGTGACTCTGGCTTTGATCTGGCACTAATTCCTGGGCAAACAAAATGCTACTGTGGTTCACCAGTCAGCATGGGTTCAGTGAGTTCCTGAACCCACCGTGTGAATCATCTTCCAGTTCTAGATTGCAGTGTTGGAATATTCAGTGACTGGCAGAAACCCCAAATTACTTCTGCGCCCTATGAAGGAAGAGCTGTTATGGTAGCGGAGGCAAAACCTATGCTATTAAAACTAACTCTACCTACCACATTAGCAAACTAATAGTAATATTACATTCTTAAAAGCATTGCAGAGATTAGAAGTATTCACTCCAATGCTGTTCCTGCAACTCTGTGAAAATATGAAAGGGGAAGCAATTGTTCGCCCAGCAGATACCAACTAAAATGAGGACAATGCTCTTGTTTTCACAAAAGCAATCTTGTTAGATATTGCTATGGGTGGATGTGAGATATATTAAAAAAATATTTTTAAAACTTTGAAAGCTCAGTTTTAGCTGTTAAATTCCTTGGCAAATAGCCAATGGATTAATCTTTTTTTTTTTTCTTGGCTTATTATAAAGCAGCACAGGGTATTTCTCTTGTTTTGGTTCCCTTGAGCCCAGAGTCTTAGAAATGGGAAATCTGGCTCACATAGGAACAAGTTCAGCTCTCAAGGTCAACCAGTATTCTCATGAGCTGGAATGTCTTTATTTATTGAATCTGCTTACTCTGCCTCACATCAAACTGTGTTTTCCATATGCCTTTCTCAGAAAGAAAGCTTGGGGTATTGCATAAAACTGCTGAACCATCATCACAGCACAGACGAATGCACAGTCTTCAGGTGACAGCTCTTCTATCAACAGAGACGTCCCGAGTGATTTCTCACTATATTCCACATGATGCCGGGATAAGTCCTGGAGACGTAACGGTACGTATTGCATTGTCCTTACCTTTCACAAACTTCGAAGTGTCAAGTAAATATAATATTTAGTCTTTTAAATACAATTTTATCAATTTACACAAAATTCTGGTTGATAAATACAATAATACCTTTTTTAAAGAACACCTCATTAGTCTCCAGATCTGGTCACAGTATAGGTCAAATTTCAACTCTCTTTTAGGCATCTCTGTCACTAGAACCCAAGAAGAACCAACAATGCTTTCCACATGAATATTTCATATTATATGGCATTTACCAGAGTTACTCAAGATAAAATGTTTATTGGTCATGTCAGAAAGGGAATATATTGGCTCAGGTAACTGTGAAATGCAAGGAGCATTGGGCTTCAAGCAGGTTTTAAATACTTTAACGTCATCAGGCTTCACGTATTAATATAGTCTCATGTGGGAAAGATAGCCATTGGGAGCCTCAAGCCTACATTTGCAGCTCTTCATCCGAGCCAGCCACCGTCTATCATGTTCTAAGGAGGACGCTTTCTCAATTTGGTTCATATTTCATGCCCGAACTGACGGTCATTGCTGTGGCCAGTGCTGTGGAGTACTGCGATTGTCAGACTCAAGCCACGAGCCGCCCCTGAGGTAAGGGAAGCCTAGGGTCTGTGGACCCCTACCCTTTGGCCAAAATGCACAGAATGAGAAAGAGGTAATTCCTCAGGGAAAGGAATGATGCTGCAGGATGAAGGAGAAAAGGGTGCCAAAAAGCAAAAACCAAAAGCTGTCTAGGGAAATCGACTCTCCAGAATAGGTCCTTCCAATCTATTTACACTTTGAAAATAACAAGATTCTCATTCTGTTAGGTAATAATGTGCTAGGAAATGTTTGAAACAACTGGAAGGCTGGAGGAAAAAATCCTTGATTTGAACCATATGACAAACAAATCCCATGGTGTAAATACTCCAATATGACCACTTCCAAGCTGCCATCCTCACATTGCCGCACGTGGAGCCGGGAAGAAATGCTCAGTGAGCAGCACCATCGTACGGCATTCCTCCCTCATAGATGTGACACATATAAATGGCTGCAAGAGCACAGAGGATAGTAAGAAGTAGTAAAATGATGAGGAAGTGAGGAGTTCTTATTGCATATGTTTTTCATATGGTGTATTTAATTGCCAGTTTATATCATATACTTTTTGACTAATGATTTTAATAGCCCAGCTCCCATTGCTTAGATCTTCTGACTTCAAATCCACACTCTTTCCATCCTCCCTACCTTGGATAGTTTATATATTTACCTGTCTGGACTCAAAAGGTCCTCATGGAACTTTTTGATTATACAAGTCATAGTTTTGATGGAACAAAGTGCTTTCACTCTTTTCTATTTTTAAGAAGAAAGTAAGGCGCTGTTTCCTTAACTCATACCAACTCTTTCTTTAGCTACCAGTAAGTTTAGCTACACTGAAATAAAGAAATGTGTTCAACATTTAATTATTTTCTTTTAGATAAACTTTTTAAAAATACATACAAAACATATTCCCTCAAACACAAACTACATCACATTAAATGAATAAAATACAGCGTTAGAGGAATAACAACAGTAAAAAAATGAAGTCATATCATTAGCTAAAACCAAGAACTCATTATAGGTATGTCAATAAAACAAAAATCAAAGCAACCTGCTGCAGAACTACTCTTCAAAATTGAAGGAAAAAACATGCAAAAGTTCAAAGGCTTGCTAACAAGCAGCTCCTGTTCCTTTTCCAGGGAGGAGGCCAGACAGAGTCCAGAAAGATTTCATTTTGTGTTTGATCTACCTCTGAGATAACAAATTCTGCAAATGGTTACAACCCAAATGGGCAGGCTAAAAATACTCAGAGAAAAATTGAAAGTACTTAGAGAAAGAAGAGCTTGTATTGTCAAGTGAATTATTTTGGATTAATACATACAGGATGGGGGGTATGCAGGGAAACTAAAGTGAGGACGAGAAATCACGCTGGTCAAAAAGAGAATTCTCATCTTGGACCTTTTGGTTGCATCTATGCAAGTGGCATTTTCACAGGCAAACTAGAAAACGTGAAGTTTCTCCCTGTCCATAACCAATAATTTCTTTAGAGAGAAAATTTATACATCTCCTCCTCACTTTGGGAGCCAGGTGTTATTATCTGGAACATTTGTTCTCTGAGCAATAGCCTAATGCCACAGACAACAGAAATATTTTTCTGTAATTAATTTTCACCAGGATCACTTTTGATTACAGACCAATGTTTAATCCAATTTTCCTACAAGTTGTGTGGGTTTGACTTTCTCTAACGTTCTGTTTATAACTGCTTAGTATGTTGCTTGGAAAATGATGATGAAATTATAAAGATAGCTTAGTGACTTCATCCAGTGAAGGAGGAAACAAAGAGATGGCTCAGGCATTAGAAAACCTTTTTAAATGCCGATGCCCTCTTAGGAATGGGTAACAATGGCAACCCCAGAAACAAGCTGCCGCCCTTCTCACAAAAGGGCAATTAGCTTGGCGTGTTCAAATGAACTCTTCTGCTTCAAGAGTAGGTGTTATAAATGCTCCTCATCTCTAAAACTCCCTCAGTGGATTTAAAAAATTCCCCATGGTTTGTGACATCTTTATTATGGGCTGTAAGAAATCTGTGGGAAATTAGGGTATTGTGAAAAGGAAAAGATGACTGTTTCTGAGACCAAAAATTCATCCTTATATTTCCCAGTACATCTTTATTCAGAAGAATGTTTCTGGATGGAAGTTAGTCTTTCTCGGTTCTGGGTGATGAAATGTCTGTAGATGCCAGTTCTGGAAACACAGTGAGGTTGAGGAAATGATGCTTCTTGCCACTTTTAGGTAGAGGCCTTATGCTCTAAGACAGGGGTCCCAACCTATAGTGAGTTGTATAATTATTTCACTATATATTACAAGGTAATAATACTAGAAATAAAGTGTATAATAATGTTATGTGCTTGAATCACCCTAAAACCATCCCCACCCCCACCCCCACCCCCCAGTTGGTGGAAAACTTATCTTCCATGAGAATGGTCCTTGGTGCTAAAAAGTTGGGTACTGCTGGTCTAAGGAACTGGACTTAGTGGGTTCTGGGAACCAAAAGGTGCAACCAAGACAAAACAAGGGAAGAAGTGGGACCATGTGAGGAAGGAGTGCCAGGCTGACATTGGATAAAGGAGGGTTCTCACTCTGAATCCAAGGGCCAGAATGGGGATCTGAGTAGCGGGTGGGAAGTGGGGAGCCATGGAGCTGTGAAACAGTAAGTGCAGGGGGTGATGCAGGATCAGTCCCTGAATTCAGCTCTGTCATCTCATTTTCTGTTCTCACAGGTCAGAGAGACCAATGGTCCAATGAGCTTGTTTCCTTCTTTCTCTTCCGCACTTGCTCAGGTTAGCCTAACGAGGTCAGTATCGAGGGTCTCTTACCTGAGGCCCCTGGACTGCCAGTCCCAGGAATTAGGCCATGAACCTGTGCATGTCAGAAGGCCATTTGCATGGGAATAGGGATTGACTCTGTCTTAGGAAAGATATAACGATGGGATGTAGATGTAGAGGCTTTAGAATGCATGAACTTAGACACAATAAGGTGCCACAGTAAAGTGCTGTTTGATATCACTGTGTGTTTGGTGACCTGACTGTAGGCACACCAGCTTCAGGCTTGATGACACAGCAATAAATAGGAAGCAAAAGTGCAAACGTACAGCTGAGCAAGAATTTTCCATTAGTTAATAAGGTGAATCCTTGAGTACAGGCAGCAAAAAGGGCTAGGATCTCATGACCTAAGGAATTCCTTTTTTCCATGGTCAAGTTTAATAGATCTCTAGCTGGACCTCTGTGAGAAAAGAATGAGGCCTCTGGAACCACTTCCATTCACTTGTACCCAGTTAATTCATCTATTCAACAAATATTTGTAAGCACCTACTGTGTGCCAGGCGCTGTTTTAGGCACCAAGAATATAGCAGTAAACAAAATGGGCAAAAATCTCTACCCTTTGAGAATTTGTATCTGGCAGGGAGAGTGACAATAAACAAAATAAATTAGTCCAGTTTAAAAATAATCAAGTAAAAATGTTTGTTTGGGATGTGTACATATGGTAAAACCACAAAGAAGAGCAAGAGAATACTAAGCATATGGTTGCTGGCTCGGCAGTGAACTGAAGTGAAAGGGACCGTGGACACATCTGGGGGGTCACACTCAGGCTTCCCCAGGCTAAGACAAGCCCTTTGTGTTCCAGCCCAGCTCAAAGGCGGTTCTGCTCTGTATAGCGCTTAGCACCTTATCAGCCCAGAGAAGGACTGTGGTTGGATTTTGATAATTGAAAAAAATGCTCCTACTCAGATAATTTGTGTGTGCGTGAGTTGGGAATAGACTAATGTCTCCAAATATTCCAGCAGTCCAACTCCTGCCCAGGTGCCTGTGTTCATCAGCTTGGGCTGCTATCGCAAAGTACTGCAGACAAGATGGTTTAAACTATAGCAATTTATTTTCTCAGAGTTCTGGTAGCTACAGTCCCGGATCAGGATGCTGGCCGATTAGTTTCCGAGTGAGGGCTCTCTTTCTGGTTTGCAGACAGCTGCTTTCTCACATGGCCTTTCCTCGGTGGTGAAGGGGGTTGGGAGACGGAGAGAGAGAATGCAAGCTCTGATGTCTCTCTTCTTATAAGGACACCAGGTCTCAAGGATTAGAGCCCACCCTTATGACCTCATTTAACCTTAATGACCTCTGTAAAGGCCCTATCTCCAAATACAGTCATGTTGGCTCTTCAACACATGAGTTGGAGTGGGGCATGGGGGGGGAGGCGGGGGACACATCTCAGTTTATGACAGTGCCAAGATCAAGTATCCTGTCCCTGTGAAACATTCTCCTACTGGGATGCTCAGGGGGCCCTGTGTCCTGGGCACTCTTACTTTTGCCACCTGTTCTCTGAATCCTGTCTAGAAGTCAGCCAAGTGCTGTATGAGGCAGTTGGAAATAGTCCCCACAAACAAACAAGCTAAAGCTAACACTTTGATCATGTCACTTTCATCCTCCCCTTAGAATGAAAATTCATCAATCTGCTACTGGGCTTTCAAATGAGAGCCTATGTCTTTACAGATAATTCTGCCATAATTTGATATTTATCTGACCATTATTATTAGAAATGGTCCCAGCAGAGAATGGTTTCTGTCACACTCATGCCCTTTCCTTAAATTTTATTTTTAATTTCAGTGTATTATGGGGGTACAAATGTTTAGTTTACACATATTGCCTTTGCCCCACCTGAGTCAGGGCTTCAAGTGTGTCCATGTCCCTGACGGCTCGCACCGCACCCATTAGGTGTGAATATACCCATCCCCTCCTCCCCTCTCCCATCTGCCCAACACCTGATGAATGCTATTACAATATGTGGACTTAAGTGTGGGAAATAATATGGAGATACCTCAAAGAGCTACAAGTAGAACTCATGTTCTTTTAAACACAGTTATTTATTAGCGACTTTTCTTGATTTTTGTTTTGTATTGGGCTATAGCTACTCAGATTAATCATGTTTCTGCTTTAAGACACTCTTAACATTGCTCCATGTGTGGCCTCATTTATTTCTTTGTTAGTTGGTTGATTTCCTCTAATAATATCATCATCATTTATTAATGTAATATACCACTCAGCTTGGAGAAAAGAAAAAACTAGAACCAAGATGATAATGCACATATTCCTTTTTGGTACCCCTCCACTGTACCTCTTTACCTCCCCTAATGTAAGCTAACCTTCCTGAAGTGGTGTTCATCATTCTTTTTTTTTTTTACATCTCTTCTGGAATATTCTTTTTTTTAATTAGAATTATTTTTAATGTTACAAAAATGAATATCAAATTATATGTTATATTCTAGGATTTACCTTTTTTCACTTAATATTATATTGCTAAGAGTCAATCATATTATTTTGTGTCACTGACATTCATTTATTTTGACTGCTATATGAAACTGTATTATGTGAATATACTGGTCTTTATTCACCAGTCTCCTGATACGGCTTCTTGGGTTGCTTACACATTTTGTTAGTACGAACAGTGGTGCTATGGATATCTTTCCTGCAGAATTGCTACTCACAGGGGTGTGAATGTTCAACTTTATAATACTGCTATGATTTGAATGTTTGTATCCCCCTAAAATTCATATGTTGAAATCCTAAACCCCAAGGTGATGGTTATAGGAGGCAGGGGCTTTGGGAAGTGATTAGGTCATGAGTGTGGAGCCCTCATGATTGGGACCCTTATGAAGAGACCCCAGAGAGCTAGCTAGCGCCTTCACCATGTAGAATACATCAAAAAGTTGCCATCTATGAACCAGAAAATGAGCCTTCACCAGACACTGAATCTGCCAGCACCTTGATCTTGGACTTCCCAGCCTCCAGAACTATACGAAATAAATTTCTGTTGTTTATAAGCTGTAAAGTTTATGGTATTTTGTTATAGGAGCTCATATAGACCAAGAAAAATACCAAGCTGTTTTCCAAGTGGTTTTAACACTTTGCATTCCCATCCAGCAATGTAAAGGAGATTCTGTAGAACCACATTCTCCTAAATAATTGATATTGTCAACCTAACATTTTTTTGCTATTTGAAATAATATAATATACTATCAGATTGTGTTCTTGATTTGCATTTGCTCCATTGCTAATGAAGTTGAATATCATTTCAAATATTTATTGGCAATGTGTATTTCCTTTTCTATGAAATGCATGGATAAAGTAATGTTTGGAAAAAGATGAAATTAAGTTAGAACTTTTTCACATTTTGTATACAGAATCAACTTCAGATAGATCAAGAAGTTAAATATAAAGAATGAAAATTTATGCTCATGTTAGAATATATAAGTGAATATGTTTTAGGCCTTGGGCATTTGTGTGTGTGATTTTCAAAATAAGACACAAAAATTCTATAAGACTTTGATAAATTTGACCATATTAAAGTTAGGAAGTTTTATTCATCAAAAGACATGTTCAGATCAGTGAAAAGACAGGTTACAGACTGAAAGAAAATATTTACAATACAGGCCACCAACAAAAGATTAATATCAAAATAATATTTATATTAAAAATACTTCTAAACCATTAAGAAAGACATAAAAACGCCCATTTATAAATGGGGTTTTTGATTTTTTCTTGTTAATTCTTTTGAGTTCTAGGTAGATTCTTGTTATCAGACCTTTGTCAGAGGTGTAAAGAGCAAACAAGAATCTACCTAGAACTCAAAAGAATTAACAAGAAAAAATCAAAAAACCCTATTTATAAATGGGCAAAGGAGATGAACAGAAACTTCTCCAAAGAAGACAGAATAATGGCCAAAAAACATATAAAAAAATGTTCATCATCTCTAATCATCAGAGAAATGCAAATCAAAACCACAATGAGATACCACCT
>CAUYRT010008113.1:0-20682 GCA_963574885.1 Lepilemur ruficaudatus
TTGGCCAATTAATTTCTTTCTATTAGTAGTAGAGACGGGGTCTTGCTCTTGCTCAGGCTGGTTTCGAACTCCTGACCTTGAGCAATCCACCCGCCTCGGCCTCCCAGAGTGCTAGGATTACAGGCGTGAGCCACCGCGCCCAGCCTGCTAAGCATATTTTTGATGGTATACATAGTAGCCACCTCTAGTTTGTCTCAGTCTTCATACCCAGAAAAATTAATTAAAATTTATACACATACACAGAAACAATCTGTCATAAAATATCTTTTTAATTTGATGGGTTAAAATAGCCTCTGGCCAAACTTAAAAAACTGGGTTTAATGCTTATCTGAGTTTATTTTTAATCTCCCAAATGAGATATAGTATATGGTTCACCTAAAATTAGATCATCCCCACCCAAAATAATGCCTCATTTTGATCACCTTATAAATGACTTAGAATAGGACAATTCTCATAATAATGTTCTGAGGATCATCCACACAGAAACCAACTCTGCTTTACTAATTATAATAATTAAATTGTGGTTTCTACTCTTGGTGAAATTAAGTGACAGAGCCTTGGAGAAAGTAAGTCCTGGGAGAAACCAGCTGGATAAATCACTGTGTTGGTTTCCTTTCCAGATCAATGGACAATAAATACACAAAACATCTCAGACAGACTGCTCAGAACCTATGCAAACAGTCAGATGGACAACAGATGAGTTTTTTCAAACTACACCCAGCCCTCTGTGCCATGTGGGGATGGCTCAATCCTATCTGCTCCCTATGTAAGTGTTATGAAAGTGGGGGGCGGGGAAAGGCATGTGAACTGGTTTGCTTTTCATATCTATTATTGTATTTCTTTATTAGAACTACCCTTTGAGACAGAAATTATCACCACTTTATGACGAAGATTTTGTAGAGATGCTTTTTGCTATGTAATTTTCACTTATATACATGAATAATATGTGGTAATAGGTCTTTAGTCTAACATGACAAACTAAAAATGCACAAACTTAACTACTCACCAAACACAGAAGCTGTGCTCAATTTATTCTACAATATCAGCAGCATTTTTAATATAATTTTATTTACTCCGATACTAAAACAATTTCTATGAGGAACTTTTCTTCCATGTCTAAATAAACCTTTCTCCAACCTTTTGGGCCTCCCTCTAACAAACATGCCAACTGTTACAGAAAAGTTTTGTTTCCATTCTTCTATTACATCACACCTTTTTCATATTGTGTTATATACTTCTCACATCAGTTACATTTTCAACAATAATTTTATTTCCCTTATCAATGATAAATAATTCTTTTTAAGTACTTCTGTGCTTTGGGTCATATAAAAATGATCTGGTTGTAGTGCCACAAAGAAGTATTTTCTCCCCATTGATCTTGAATCTGACTGATATTTACATAAAACTGTCATTTTCCTATAAGCACAACTATTATAGATCCCGCGATTACTTTAAAATTCAGTGAGTAAGGCTAAGTTATCCAATATAAGAAAATATCCAGTTGCTTTTCTTAGCTAGAATCATGTATAAAATGGAACAGGGGCTCAACATTTAAAGAAATCCAAACTTTTAATTATATTTGCAAACGGACTTGAAAAAGATTCTAGAAACACAAGGTACTTAATTAAGTCACAGGAGGTAACTGGTTAGAATTGCTAGAGAATGGTGCCTGCCTACGACATCCCCTGAAAACTAAATTTACTTTCAGAAGATGTAATCTAGTAAGATTTCTGATATTCAGGACTTGCCGAGAGAGAGAGATGATGACACTATGAAGATAATCCACGTTCTCTTTGGTTTTTGTTTTGTTTGGGGAAAAATTAAAAAATAAAATGCCACCTGCTAATAATGAAGAACTCTATCATGATCCTGTGTATCTTCAGTTGGTAAGTGGACTTAGTGACTGAACTTCAGCCTTAGCAGAAAAACAATCTTCTCCATAAAAGGTAGTGGTGTGCTAGTATCCCAAATAAGATATATCTCATCATAATATGCTTACAGAGCAATCAATCATATTTTACTATCGTAACTCTCATGATATATGTTAATCTCTAATTCACATACATTTTCTGGCTTTTCCCCTCTCAAGCTGCTTGAGGTTCCCCTTAAAATTTCCAGCATAAAAAAAAAATTCCTCTTTGATTTGAACCCTGAGATGTAACTTCCTCCTCATTCCTCAGACAGGGAAATAAGTACATAAGTACTGCATCTGAACACAGCATCTGTATGGCCACTCTGTCATAACTACCTGTGAAGGAGAAAATACTTTCTAGTAACTGAATGGAACCAGTATGTCAGCCACAACCCGTTTATGTTTAGGTAAGCATAAACAAGAAAAACATCTGAAAATGTGGTCCACTGAAAATAACAAGAGCTTTGACAGGGGGTGAACAGAGGAGGCTTTGTTCATGTGTTACTAAATATCCAGCTATCATGTACCTGTCAGAAACATCTATTTCACAAGGCAATAACTGAGCCATATCCAGAAAAATGAAGTTGGGCTGATTCACTGAGTTTTCTGCTGCTTCCTCTCTTCAAGTTGGACTGGAAATACTATCAAGCAAATCCTCCCAGCAATCTGCCCCAAACAAGGAAGTCCACAAAAAAAGGAACACGGAGGTAGGAGGGGGAGAAACAGAGCTTAAAAGAATGGGACTTTTTACTGGTAGTTAAAACTCAAAAAATGTATAGTTTGAAATTCTTCCTGTTTAATTCTTTTAATCTACTCATGTTATTTTGATCCATGGTTCAAAAAGTGCTTTAAAAATCCACAGCTGAGAGTTTTCAGAAATTGAAAATAAAGATCTGGCAGGAAGTGTCTCTAAATACAATGACCAATTATATTCAGAAAGGAAATGCTCCCAATAGACCTCAGCTAATCAGAAAATAACAAAACCTGAAAGCACTGTGAATGGAAACATGGTTAAACTAAGCCGATCTCAAACATATTCACACTGATATGAATATGAAAAACACAGACATTCAGAGAAAAGACTGAGCATTATGCAAAGGTAGCAAATGCTAAATACATAAAATTAATCACTATGTTTGGCTTTTTGGTAGCAATTTTTTTAATTTGTTATTTAAAATGAAACAGAGAAAGCATGTCTCTCACCCCTTCTACTGTTGTACTGATCATATCATGATATGTCTTTCTCTGATGTGGTCTTGTTAACTAGAGTCAGATACCAGAAAGGTCTATTTTGCTAATTCTAGTTGTGTGATAACGGACTTACTTAAATTCTGAATCTCGGTTTTCTCATCTATAAATAGGATTAATACTGACCTCACAGAGTTAGTATAAGCATTAAATAGGCACAATTTCTAGCCCTCAATAGATAATAAACAAATATTAGGCTCCACAGTATTGCCCAATCCACTTCAAATTATCATCACACTAGAAATGAAAAAGCAGGGTTTCAACTCCACTAGCTCATTGAAGAAACGTTTGATCTAGGCATCAGAACTACACGCATGCAATAACCATGCCAAGTCAGTGATTTCTCCATGGTGTTTGCACCTCCCAAGACAACTTAATATGCTGTGAATAAAAATGTGGCACTGAAGAAAGAATGGGCAACAAGAAGGAGGGGGCAGAGGTTCAAAATGACCCTAAAATGGTCAGAACTGCAGCTCTGTCAGGAGAAAATGAAAGAAACTCTGACAAACCCAGGCCAAAACAGTCGCTAAAAAAGACGGGCACTCTTCTGCTCACGGTACTGTGTACAATACACACCACCCTGCCACATAGGCACAGAAAAGTTATCCGAGGCAAACAGAAAGATTTGAAAGAAAAGATATAAATGCTTTTAGTAAATAATTTAACAACTACAAGTTAAGAATATTTTTAAACATACCAAATGTGGAGGTTCATTTATTCCAAGTGGCTCCTGAAAAATACATTAAAACATTTTTTAAAATGTAATCGTATAATCTTAAGTTGCCTTTTTGAATATGTTGAAAATATCCTTTGAAAAAATTTTGTAATGGTCTGACCAATTTACTAGATAATTTGAACTGTCTATAACCTTCACATAACCTACTGAATTCTCTCATAATTTTAGTACTTATGACTAATTCATTTTGAATAATATTGTAGCTGGAAGAAAAATCTACCCCAAGGCCCATTACAAAGATGGAGTGTGAATTTCTGAGCATTATTTCATGGGCACTCTTATTGTTCTGCAGTGTTGGTTATCATCCAAACTGGCCACACTCTTTCGACAACTTCATGACTTTGCACACAAGGAGCTTATTCCCTCTTTGTGAAATGCCCTTTCTGGCTGGAAAAATTGCTTTTATCCCTTAAGCTGTCACTCAACACATTCTCTTCTTGGAAAGGTCCCTAAATCCCCAGGCACTGAGTGTTCCCTTCCTCTGCTCCCCCAGCACAATCTACACACTTCATTTTCTCACTAATTGTACTATAATTAATTGTCCCTACATCTATCTCCCCTAAGAGACTGAGACCCATGAGGGCCGTCTTACTCATCTTTTATCTCCAGTGATCAGCATAGTGTCCAACATATCAGAGGCACTAAAGAAACACTGTTGAATAAATGAACTGATCAAATTACAGAGCCATCTTATTCATGTATTAGTATCTACTAGCTCTCCATACAGTCTATAGAAATTCATGTGCTGTTTCATTTTCTCTATATATACACATAATTTAAAAATTTCACTATTAAAAAGTGTGAAAGGATACAAAATTATAGCCAGATAAGAGAAATAAGTTCCAGCATTCTATACCACTGTACAATGACTATAGTTAACAATATTATATAGTTTCAAATGGCTAGGAGGGGTATATTGAATGTTCCCAACACAAAGAAATGACAAATGTTTGATATGATGGATATATTAATAATTACCCTGATCTGATCACTATCCATTATATGTATCAAAACATTACTATGTGTCCCATGAATATGTACAATTACTAACTGTCAATTTAAAAAACTATCAGGGTAAAAGGTAAAAACAAAAGTGTTTCCCACTTACTTAGCTGCATACCATTACATGCCACTGGCATTGGTTACCTTCATATTTCACTCACCAGCTGGATAGGTCGTATTGACATGATTATATTATTTGATCCTCCCCAATCAAAAAAGCATTTGTATTTCCCTTTCTCTAAAATGTATTGTTCTCCACAAAAGAACTTCTGCTGGTAGGCAACCCATCTAGCAGGGGAAAAAAGGAAAAAGAACAGAAGTGATGTTCAACCAAACAAACAATAATTTTAAACACCAAAGAATCTCTCAAGGTTCTTAAGAGTAGGGGACAACTTACACTCCACTTTTAACGTGAATGGATCTTATTTCACTGCCAAAGCCAATTTCTTCTAAGTCAGAAATTTCCTGATTTGTAATGTCAATAAACTTCCCACTTTCTAGGTCAGATTCAAACAGTGTGATAGAAGATTCTATAAAATTCTAAAAAGAGGAAAAGGAAAGTTTAGGAAAACATGCATTTTGTGTTATTAACTGCTATTATCTTAGCACAAGTTCACATACTCGTGGGATAATTTTCACACAAATAACTCTAGGAAGAATTTTAAATGGCACAGGAAACAGTTTTATAGTCACTGCTCCTATATAGTTTAAAGTAAAAAATAAGCCTGAATTTACTTTGATCAGGAAGGTGTAACATTTTTATATAAATGGAAATTACTCAACAACTAGTAAACTGCTGGGACTTACAGGCCATCATATGTAACACTAATTATAAAGGAAACTAGTCTCACTTGTGCTAAAGGAGCAAAAATTACATAAAACAAAAGTGAACGTATAATGATTTGCGGGCAATGCAGGAGAGGATTCTATGAGCTTAAATGTAACAGAAAAAATAGATACAATCTGCTTACCAAAAAAACTGTTTATGAAAAAATCAAAATGAGAACAGGAAATAAAAAAAAAATTTTTATAGTGGGCAAACATATTTAAAACAAACTATCTTAGAAAAATGTTAAGACCCAAATAGATAAATTAGCAAAAGGCACAGACAATTCAAAAAGGAGAAAAGAGTAACATTAAAAACAAATATGCAAATGTCTAATTTCACTAGTAAATTAAAGAAATTCAAATTAAAACAATTACATAAAATTTTCACTTTTTAAAATTCAATTAAGAAAATGAATTTTTTTCAATGTTTTGTCAGAAAACATTGCTGGTGGAAATACAAATTGAACAATTATTTTAGTAAATAATTTAAAAATAATTAAAAAGAAACTATTCATGTTTTCTGACCCTGAAATTTCTCTTTGAGAAAAGTTTCCTAAAGGAACTAAACGATGAGCAATTTATATGCAAGGATGCATTATTTAGAATAGTGAAAAACTATTCATATAAACAATATAAATGTCAAGAAAATGATTTAATAACCCTTACTACCTCTATCGCTTAATGGAATATTAAATCTAATTATATATAATGAAGAATTTTTAACAGTTAAATGTATTGTATACTTATTACTGGCCAGAGCTTTATGTACATTACTTCCAAGATTGCTACCACATGAGGTTACACTACTATAAATCCTATTTTTTTTTTTTTTTTGAGACAAGAGTCTTACTCAGTCACCCTAGCTAGAGTATAGTGGCATTATCATAGCTCACTACAACCTCAAACTCCTGGGCTGCAGCGATCCTCCTGCATCAACCTCCCAAGTAGCTGCAACTACAGGTACACTCCACCACACCTGGCCAATTTTTGTATTTTTTGTAGAGTCAGGGTCTTGCTCTTGCTCAGGCTGTTCTCAAACTCCTGACCTCATGCAATCCTCCGACCGTGGCCTCCAAGAGTGCTAGGATTACAGGTGTGAGCCACCTCACCTGGCCCCATCAATCCTATTTTACAGTTAAGGAAATTGAACAATTTGCCAGAGTTCACACAGCTAGTGAGTGGCAGAGACTGAGTTTGAGTCCAAGGCTGTCTATTTAACTACCCTAATCTTTTAATCACTGTCAGACATAAACGTAAGGATGAAAGAGCAGGACAAAAACTCAAACTTATAAACGTCAGTAAGATTAAACTTCTTTCTTAAAAAAATTTTTTCCTTAAAAAAAGATTAAGAAATTTTTAAAAATTAAGAGAGACTACCTTTGGGTACAGGGAAATTTAACATTTTATCCTACATTTTTTTCAAATTTCTATCATATATATTAAAATTAGAAAATACAGAATACTTGCTTTTAAAAAACTCCTCTCCCCCTTCATTGTTCGTCAATCAAATTTTATGTAAATCAAATCAAATGTTATCAATTTCCATAAGTCTCAACAATTTCAACTTTCTTCCCTTTTTAACACATTATAATCTAAGTATATAAGACTTCTAGGTAAACACATTTTATATGAACAAGCAAAACAAAATCCAAAAAAAAGAAAAACGAAGCCATCTATAAGGAGAGGGAGAAAATATGTTTAAAAAAAATCCTCTTGCATATACTACTTGTCACTTTTCAAGGATTTTTTAAATTGCTGGTATAGTTGGGTCAAATTTCACTTGAAACTTTAGGATAAAAGATAAAGGCTTTTTACCTGAAATTTTTATTATAAAATAATTTCTAACCCATAATTGTTTTCAATTCCTCCTTGAAAGTAAACCTTTAGAACCTAAGAGTACCTGCCACCTTCATTACTTTCACATGATTCTTAAAAACTGGGACCTCAGTAGATGTATGTGTGATCATTATCACCATCCCCCTTTTTATTAACATAACACCTTATTTTCATAACACTTTCGTATTTATCTTTTTCGGGCTCTCCTAATTCTTGATTTTAAACACACATACACACAATATGCCATTTTCCAGATGAGGAAATCAGGACTCTAATAACCTATAAGTGCCCTACCTTAAAGTCCCCAAAACAAGCTTCCCAACTAGAGTGTGACTTACAATGTTAGTGCCTTGATGCCACATCAACAAACTTGATTATACTGACAACATAAATCTCCATCATACCAGGAATTTGGACACGACTCTGTTCCTGGTAACCTGAAAGTGTGTTAGCCAGCACAAGGCGACCATGAGGATATAATGTGATGACGATGGCTGAAGGGAGCCCAGTCTGGGTTCTGGTCGGGAACCAGTATCTATCACGAACAAAGTCACACCCAACCATAATAGGAAGGTTCCTCAACAGCTCTCAATTGTAAGGACCTCTCCTCTCCCACTCTGGTGACTCTGGAGCTCTCTGTCTCTGCTTCTATGTCCTCTGCTCCTACTACTACTAGTTCTACTCCCTGTCAGAATTGTGAGAATGGGAGAGCAGGGATACACTGAAATATGTCACTATTACTGTGATATGCTGGAGTAAAACAGGACAAGGACAGAGTATTATGAATACAGATGTGTGCCTGTGTGCTGTGTGTGTACCCTGTCATTTAGAAATAACTTGGGTTATGCCAGGATGTACTTTACTCGAGCACTGATTTGCACAAATCATATTGTGTGCGTTGTCAGGGGGTTGTGGCAGTGAGGACAGTGAGCTGGGAAACAGGCTGGAGGCATGGGCCACCGGCAACAGTGCAGACTGGAGATGAGCACAGCAGGAGGGACCTGTTGTCACAGGGCCCACTGCCAAATACAAGTGCTGGCAGCATATGGGCTCACAGGTAAATTTACTCACATGGCTTGAGTTTGTGTTCTTCCTACACTGTCTGCCATTCCCAGAGACCTGGTTAAGGGCCACAGGATTCTCCTAATTGCTATCACTCTGCTCTTTTTGCCTCTACTTTTGTTTATTCATGGTTCTTCTTGCCTTTTGGCTTTTGCCTTCCATCTTTTTCTACATACTTCTTCCCTTCTGAGTCACTCTCCTGGTTTTGTCCCTCTCTGCATTTTTCTCTCAAGGCTACATATACGCAATAGCTAGTCTAGTTAATTAGTTGCCCTCAATATGGTGTCCCTGCTGGGCAGAGCTCTAGCTCTAAGCCAACTGCTGTGCTCAGGGTCACAGGCCAGTCCTGGTTCCAATCACCTGGGAATGAAACTCCACAGGTCACATGTATAAAGTGTGGTTAAAAAAAAGAAATACGTAGAAAAAAAATCGATAAAACAAAAAACTTCTAACTGCCTTTTTCAGGAAGTGACCAGAATAGGCACTCAAGTCATGTTCAGAGTAAGCCCTATGAGGTTACCAGGCTACTACCCTCCCTGCTTTTCTAGGCACAATTAAATAACTCTGAAAGTCATACAGAGTAAGATGGAGCCCTTATGCCTGAGAAGAATGAACAATGATGGAAAGATCTTATAAACTGTATTCCATTTTATATTTTAAAGCACGTGGATAGGTTAGTAGAGTCTCGGTATAATACTCCCTACTTTAGAGAAAACTAATGAGCAGTGCTTCAGGCCCAAAGATAAGTCCTTAGGATCAGTAATTTGATTACTTTTAAGCATATAAAATCTCTCAGCTGAGTCTTTGTGCTACAGTCCCCAGTGGGCAGCATGGTATGAGACACCACTGGAGATCTGATATATCCATTAACTTAGGAGAAATGGCTTCCACTGCATACCACCTGGTTTCAGAGGTCTGAAAAGAAGCCTACAGTCTGAAAATCATAACAAAAGCAAGCCTAAAAGTTAAGCTAGGATAATACCGAGGAAAAATAAGCATACCAAGTAAGTTTTATTAAGGAAGCCAAGGAATAAAGATTCCTTAATCCCTAGAGCCTAAATACATTCCTTTTGGTCCTCTCCTTTTTTCAGAAAATAATAATAATAATCAAGTCCAAGTCAATGTATCTGAATGACTCATTTGGAATTAGAAACACAGTTCTGGTTGTCCTCTCTGAAGCACTTACTCCATGACACAGATCACATTATCCCTAAGGAACATGTCCGGTATTTGACCTTAGCAGATCCAGAGTGTTCCATACACTGGAGCCAGGACATTTGAAAGTTGCATTGTATTATGCAGCTCTTCTATCTATCCTCCTGTTTATTTTACATTACTTCCACTGAGATCTTAAATGTAGTGCTTCACTCTTTTCCAGGTTGGAGACATCTGAGAGTCTGTGTGGGGAGACAATGTCTCACATACCTCTACCTATTAACTGATGGAGGGCTGTCACAGTCACATGAGTTTTAAGAACTCCTTCCCAATTATATGCTATGTCTGGGGAATATATAATTTCTCTAAGTATAACGTGATAAGCACATTTTTAAAGCATTTTCACAATACATCCATATATAAATTTTATATTGTCTAAACATGTATAGACTTTTTAGTATATTTCATCTGAAAATATTTTAGTGAATATAAATTTAAATGATATGCTGCCTGAAAATCATGTAAATATTTATTTATTATATATGTGTATTGGTCTATAATGTAACCCTGTATTTATAGCTATAAATGAAATGTCAATAAGCCTTTGAATAAAATCCAGCTTTCTATTGTTAAGGGGCTTTTTAAGTCTAAGCATTTTGCAACAATGGAAAATGGATAATATGACACGGGGGGGTAAGGCAGACTTTCCCTGAAATCATAGCTTTACACTTGGGAACAGTACCTAACTTCTTCGATCCTCAGTTTTTGTATCTGTAGGATGAATTGTAAGAGTCTCTACCTCATAGTCTTTGTGAAGATTATTAGGGCAAGTATACATGTAAAGCCAGTATTAAGTACCTCACAAATGTTAGGATTATTGTAATGAGGACTATGATAACATCTTTAACTATAAGCTAACAACTAATATTTTAATTTTTAAAAAATCTAATTTAAAGAAAACAGAAGATTTTCTTTGAAGGGCACTTTTACTTATATCTCACGGAACTGTGTCATCATTTTTGTATATGCCCAAACTTTTGTGTGCAGCAGTAATGAACATGCTCATTCATGCCAATTTTTCTACTGTGTATCAGAAACTCTATCTATATCAAATATCTCCTAATTATTTAGCTATATAGTTACAGTGTTTAAAACTTTTCAAATTTTCTACTACTGGGAGATTTCAACCAGGTACTTGGGGTTTTGTGTTTTGTTTGCTTGTTTCAGTCACAGTCATCTTTGGAAGACACCATCACATTCATTGCTAAACTTTTCTAGCACCAGCAACACCCCCACCCAACTCTCTTTTTTAAATAATATGGGAAAATGTTTAAGTTATTCAATACTGGTTGGACAATGCTTTTGAATGACCTATGGTTTCCTCAATGAATATGGTCACAATGACCTAAAAAACAAAAGAAGTCTCTTTTTTTATTTTGTCTTGGCTTGCCTCATTTAGTGGTCAAGAAAGGCATGACTAAGTAAAGAAAATCTGTGGCCCTTGTGTATTAGAATTGTCGACTAAATACTTCAAAAGTGATTTATCCATTGCTCAAGCAATCCCAGTGCCTAATTTTCAGTGGACTGTTCTCTGTTTCCTTCAGGTAGAACTGGTTTCCAACTCACTTGATACATTCACCAAAAAGATCCTTCTAAACCATTAACGTAATCATGCTCACTAGGCCCCAAATCCATTAATGGCTCAAAATCTTACTCCTTAACATGGCATAGTGCCCCTCATTATGTGGCTCTGGACTCATCTTCCCCAAGTTCTTCCCAACTTCCTAACTTAACCGCATTTCCCCAAACACACCACAGTTTCACTTATAGGAGGGTTTCTCAACCTGAACACTATTAACATTTTGAGACCTGTAATTCTGTTGCTGTGGGCTGTCCTTCACATTAAGGTTTTAGCAGCATCCTTTGCCTCTACCCACTAGATGTCAGTAGCATCACAACCCCCAGACATGACAATCCAAAATGTCTCCAGACACTGCCAAGTGCACCTAAGGGGTAATATTACCCCCAGCTCAGAATCAATGACTTATAGCCCTACTTTACACATTAACATGTGTTAATGTCTTGCTAAACAGCACCTTCCTTTTTCCTTCACCCTGTCCTGGAAATTCTCCACTTGGGGTTAACTCTTTCTTAAACTTGAAACTTCAGTACAACGATCATCCCTTCCACAAAGCTCTCTCTACTCCAAGTGGGGGATAACTGATCAATGGACCTTTCTCTGGGTAGCACCCTGAGTGCTCTATACCTAATCCAATCATAGTCAAATGATATCAAACATTCACATAAGTGCTATCTTCCCTGCCAGACTGCCTGCTCTATGAATGTTGGGACTGAGCCTCTGGCCACTGTCTCCAGCACCTAGCACAATACATCTAACACAACAGGTGCTCAAAAATGACAATGGATGAAAAGTAAAAATAAATGTTCCCTAATACTCATGGCAGTTAAAAAAAACAGGCAAGTCACACAGGCAGTTCAGTTTAATGTTCTTGGGTGTTAGAAACATTTTATAATCTCATGTACTATGAGTGGTCATGTCCAATTTTCATGAACAGATAAAACAGGTAGAAAATTAAGGATAAGGAAGTTAACTCACAGCTTGTAAATACCGGAAAGACAAGATGGGGCCACTTAATGCCCCAAAAGCATTATTGTCTTCAAAGTCTCCTTCTTCAAGCAGGAATTGCTGGCCTTTAAAATGTTCTTTTTCATAGGCAACCCACCTGGAAATACAGAGGACACCCAATTGAGCCATTGATAAAACTGTAGTCAAGAAAGCAAAAGAGAGAAAATCATGATAAAGCTCTTAGTGAGTCATCTCCATATTCTAAAAAGCAACACAACTATTTTGTTTCCATTTACAAAGACAGACATGTGGTGTGTACTTCGTGGACTGACAGTATTTATAGTTTGAAGGCTTTTCTCAACAAAAGGTTAATTGCAGAATTGAAATAGAACAGTGCTCATTAAATGTTTGTGGTATGACTTGCTCACACAGCCCAATATGTTCAGAGAATAGTTTGCCAAGTAAAAATAATAGAAAGCATACATAGCCAATGAGAGGAGTTAAAAATCCACATTGAGATCCAAAAATAATCATTTTTATTTTGCTGACTAAGCCCTTCTAGAGCCACAGAATGACTATTACATTAATTAAACATTTATTCAGAGTTTAAATCAAGGGAATCTCTCACCAGGCATCAGATCTAAAACACAACACAGGAGGGTTTAGCAAAGAGGAACTGGGAAATGTGACCAAGCTGGTGTTAGCCCTGGTGCCCTACATGTACACAAAGACATCTGTAAACACTTATGGGTGGGAAATGTTGGTCCCACCAACTTCTTGACATCTAATCTAAAACTCAGAAATACCATTAGTTGTAAAGCTCCTCCATGAAACTTGTTTTTGTATGGAGTAATCCACGGTATCTAATGTAATGTGGGCAAAGATGGCTCATAAAACAAGTTGAAGTGATTAAATCTGCCATGAGCCGCACTGTGTAGTTAGGGAAGGACCCCCTCCAACTGGGCAGATTCCAAGGATGATAATTATGAGCTCCAGGGTTGGGGACTTTGGAATTCAGGAGCTTGGCAAAATGAAGCCTAAGATATTCTAAAAAATTGTTTTCATGGGGCACAAAATAACAGTAGCCATTCAGTCATCATTAATCCCTCCTTGGTTTCCATATGTATTTATGGTAGGCGACAAGGGGTCCATGTAAGTTGGAATAAGCATATAAACCCATTTATCCATCCTAGTATATATGTAATATGTAAAGAAACTAACATCAATAAGTTTCAAAAAACAACTTTCAAATTCTAAGCTTTCTTTTGTATAAATATGGTTACTCAAAACATGCTTTTAATTATACCTGAGTGAGAAAAGGAACAAAAGGTATAGAAGATCTTACTGTTAAAGGATAGATTAAGCATATTGTATAATGACAATCTAAAATCTGCCCAGTTTTTCTTAATATACTAAGTTTTGATTAAGATTCAATTTATATATTCATCTGTGATATTTAAAGATAGGTATTATCTGAGAAAAATTAAGAAACATCCACTTCAATTTCTTCAGATTCCTTGAGATGAGATAGGCATGAGGAAAAACCCATGCTAACTAGAGATAAAATTACACAGTTAACAAAAGCAAATCATGGTAGAAATGGTGAAAAAGTAATGAAATCAGCTGTTCATCTTTAAATGGGGGCACTGTATTTTTCTCCTGCAATGTCATATAAAAACAGAAGTGTGTATACTGTATTATGAGCCATTTTTCTTGAGATTTTTATGAAACAGCTATAAAAAACAGAGAATAGTGTACATCACAGTGAATTTTAGCAGAAAATTTTTTATGAAGCAGAAAAATAGCTTTAAATCAATCTATTTAATAGGAAAAACATTTAGATTCCAAAGAGAGGAAAAGGCAAAAATATTTTGCAGGGTTAACAAGAAGCATGTGTTTTCACAAACCAAAAAAATATTGCAAATAAATACAACACAATAAAAATGTGTTTATCTAAACCACATTTACTCTTCAGACTCCAAATTTTCAAAATTCAAACATAGGAATTATATGATTACCAATACACCAGACTAATAATTGATGTGACCTACATATCTAGTATATTGCAGTCTTTTACATTTCCATTTTGGCTGGTATGGCTATCACTTAATTTATTGCCTGAAATTGCAATGTCTAAGTCTCTAAATGTAGATCTTTAGGAGATCTTACACAAGTCATTTAACTTCTATGAATATAATATTTTAGTAACTTCTTTTGTTAGAATAGCATAAATAAGTTATATGATGTTACTGCAACTATCAAAAGATACTCATCATTTGGAATGAATTAATGGGTACACATGGGCATAGAAAGAAGTAAAAATCATGAGAAATCAGGAAGGGGGCAGGGAGAGGAGGGGAGGGGTAAAAACCCACCTAACAGGAACAATGAACAATATTTAGGTGATGGGCACACTTACAGCCCTGACTAAAACATTATAAAGCTATCCATGCAACCAAACATTTCTACCCCCTTAATATTTTGAAATAAAAAAAAATTAAAGTAAAAAAAGAGAGAGAGAGAGAGAAAGATACTGATGCTTAAACATTCCACAATAACCAATGTATCAACAGACAGACACAGAATCTCTGGAGAGATTCTGGCACTGGGTTGACAATGACAAAGTATGAGGAAAGTTTCTTCTCCATGGTTTTAAAATAAAGGCACATCTCAGCCTGGTCACAGATGTCCTGGGGTTCTGTCACGGTACCTGCTGATTGAGGCTGGGATGGCAGTAATGATGATTAGACCTGGCTTTATACCCAGAGCTTCCTCAAAAGCAGTTCAGGGCCAGAAGGTAACCAATGTCAAAAGCCCTTGACTTTGGAAACACACAACCCAGACTACTGCTTCAGTGAGGGAGGGCTCACGGCCAAGGTCCTTGACACATAAGTTGATTAAGATCAACAGAATAGATGATAACTGGGGCTGTCATTCATGTTTATAACCTGTGAAAAAATAATTTTATCTTGCAATTCCTGTCTTCTATATGGTGTTTAGAAATACTAAGTGTTGAAGTTTTAGAAACCATTTTCTACATTTAATCTATCTCAAAATCTTTAATACCAACTAAAGTTCACAGAAAGCTGTTAGTAACTAGTATTTTTTACTTTCAATATCAAAGAAGGAATGTATATTTTTAGATTAAAACAAACAGATTGCTTTTTGCTCTGCCTATCACATTTTTTGTGCTGATCTTCAAAAATGGACTACTAAATCAATTATTGAAAATATGTCACTCACACTCCACCAATGACACGAATTGATCCAATTCCAAGGAAGTCCCCATTATTTTTTAAAAAATTAGGAACAGAATCTATATGTTCACTAAACTCCTTGGCCTGTCCATGGAAGTGAGGTTTTTCATAAATAATAACCTGAAAAATATGAAAAAATTATTTAACATGCTCATATTTTAGAATAGATACACATTGACTTACTTAAGTCACACGAAAGACCGCAACATGAACAGGGACCACTGTCTTTGTCATTAATATATACTTACAACGTAGCACAGTGTCTGAGGAATATGTGAGTCCTTATCATCATAAAGGTAAAAATCTTAATAATATGTTTCTCTCATATTAATATACCTGAGTATGATTACATTGTTCTGGTCCTAGGACCATCTTATAGAGTTAACTGTCTTATAACTTATTCTTTAAAAAAAAAAGGAAAATAAAATAAAATAACTTATTCTTGAAATACCTTTATAAGTTTACCCCTGTGTTTGGAATTTAATATAGACCTGCCATATATTTACTGAATATCCCCTAAAGAAATAAACACTCTCTTGAGATTCCAGAGTATAACAGTAAGTTACCTACTGATTTGAGAAAATACATACATACTGTTTCTTGCAACACTAACTACTCCTATGGTGTATACTATCTATTGAGAAAAAACCAGACAGCAAATTCTTGAATTTAAATACAGAAGTTCCTAAAAATAAGAACTAATTGAAAAATTAGGATTTTTAAAATTGGATATTTGACTCAAATTGGGGAGAGGTACAATGAGTGTTATAGAGAACAAATTTCTAGCATTGTATTTACTTCAACTTTGGATCAGTACTGTATTTCTGTTCTACTGTTTTGTTCTTCTTTACTTTCCAAGTACCAGCTGCCCTAAATGGGGGAGTGATAAAGTGATAATAGCATTAATCTATACACATTCTGTCACTTGGTCCTATTTGTAGTTAGTGAAGTAATTTGTGTACAACTGGCAATCCAAGAGCTTGGCAAATAAGACCCCACATTTAAACACACTAAACCAAAAAGTTATAGCTTCCTCATTTCTAAAAACTGGTAACATTACACAGAATAAAAAAAATATATAGTACTGCTTTCACTGTTTTCTACATATTAGATTTTCACTGTGTGCTGTATTTGAATTGATAAAGCTTTATTTGGGTTTATATAATACATGTTACATACGCTGACAACATTCAAACTAAGGAGCAACAATTATTTGGTAAGTAAGCCACAAATAATATCTAACAATTTGCAAATTGTGTTTTTCTATGATAATCACTCTGTTCATATACACCTATACCCTGTCAAACTGCAAGTGTCCAAGGAAGACCCAGACTGTCACAACTGAAGTTCTGATTCACCAGACTAGGAGACCAAGACAGGAGTCACTGAGTGTCACAGCTAATTCTACATCTTTCAGATCAATAGCTTGCAACTTTGACTGCACGCTAGAATCACCTAGGGAGCTTTGAAAATTCTTGACCACACCCCAGATCAAAATAGTATCTCAGAGAGTGGAACTCAGGCATAACTATTTTTTAAAACTTTAACAGGTATGATTCCAACATATAGTCAAAGTTTATTAGATACACGAATTTTAGAAGACTACATCTATGCAACTGAGAGAATGGTGGTCAGTTCCACAAATTAGGACGCCCAGAAATGGGATGGTTGGAGGAGTTGTGTCTTTCTTTGGAGGATAGGAAAAGGATGGATGAATCCCTATTTTCATACCTTCCTCTGGAGGTGCTGTAACCTCATTACAAGGAGGCCTTCTGCATCTCTGATCCCTGCATTGGTTTTCCTCCTCTTGTTCTTCACACGCATTCTGTAATTCTACTTCCTCCTTTCTTTTCCAAAATCTGCTTGATCGTGGCACCACTGTCATCTCAGTGTTCACTGCCCTCTACTCTTCCCTTCAAATATTCATACTCACAAACTGACATCTATCTGATAAGAGCTACCTACACCTCCTTCTGATCACTCTTGACCTCCTTTTTCTGAACATCACTCCCAAATACCTGATAGATAGCACCACTTGAATATCTAGCTGCTTTGTCAAGATCTCCCAAACAAAAACTGAACTTATCACCTTTCCACCCTGTAGTAGACACTTCGTGGGTGTGACTGGGCTGCCAGTGCAGACCTCCATCTTTGCAGACTGAACCCACTCTGCACTCACAGCTCCAGGTGTGCCCTCAGCAAACATTCTGTGCACTCGTTCCTACCACCACAATATGCATTAGCCAGGTATTATCATATATTGAAGTAATTTTTATATTCAAATAATTCAAAATACTTAACGATTAATACTCAGACTTTCTAGCTTGTTACAAAAATCTGTTCAAGACTCACCTTTAAGTTCATAGGCATTTCCACTTTCAGTCCACCCTTAAGATGACAAGACATTTTAATATTAGATATGTAAATATTTAAAACATTTGAAAGCAATATTTGAAAGTGACATGCGTAGGTTATGTAAAAAATCTGATTAGTGAAGATTACATACCAAATTTAATCTGTAGTAAATTTTAAATTTTAAGTACAGAGCTCTACAGTAGTCAAAACCAAGCCAAACTGCTCTACATCAATGTAGATGGGGCAAGAAATCTTAAAAGAGGTGCTTTCCAGATTACTACTACTGCAAGGAAGAAAACTGAGATTTAGTCCTTGAGCACACATGACCAGTTAATATTTAATCCCACTGCAGAGTGTCCCAAAAAAAAAAGTGGAATTGCTAGTAGATTTAGAAATCTCATTTGGCAGAGTAGATTGCTTAGCCAATTAATCCAAATGTCTTCCCTATGATCAATTACTCGGGCTTAGCTTTCTAAATTTTAGAGCATTGAGCTAACCACATTTCCTCTTCCAAGTTCTACCAACACTTTTTATTGCCATGTCCTCATGACCTAAAAGTTATACAGCATAAAAAGTAAACCCCTCCTTAGAAAAACCCTAATTCTATAATTTTATAGTTTCAAATGCTACTCCATATTGTGATATTTCTTAAAATTTCTCAGTTTGCCATGGTTTCTATTTTTTAAAAAGGCACAGAACAACCAGAAATGGCTTATCATATAGCCAACATTTAACTGAACAGTTTGCTCTTTGAATAAAAATGTTTGCAACAAAAAGAAGTACTGTAAATACTGCAGGAACTTATTATCTTTAAGATAATAAGAAAGTAACACTGACAGAACTGCCCATTTATTATTAATGCTGAGCTTTATCATTCATTACTGCAGTGAAAGAGTATAGTTTACTACAACTAATTCTCTAATAATCATCCACAAAGCAAATTCAAAGCTTTATTAAATATTCAGAATTTTCACAGAAGAATACTCATAATGTATTGTGATAAACTTGCCAAAATGCAAAGTAAATTCGACATGTTACATATATTCTCTACAATATAAAGGAACAGAAAAACAACATGTAAATATTAATAGCTTGCCAATTCAGTAGTACACCTGTTCATTTCTTGAGATTGAGATGCATGAGCAATTATCACAGTTATTTAATTTTGGACTCATGGATACCTGGGAAAAGGAACACTTCTTTTTAAATTTTCTTACCATTTGAAGTGGATGCAATGATTTCATTTCTGCTGCAGAAATCTCAAAGAGCCCATGGTGCTCCTCCAAAACTGTAGCTTGCCCCTTAAAATTAATATCTGGGTAGGCAAGCCAACTAAATAAGAAATAAGTGGTCAGTTAAAGCATAATAGTAATACTTCAGTTTGGTTCTGTAAGAGTAAAAAAGGCTACCAAAAAAAGATCCTCCATCACAGAATCATACTAGTAAAACACACTCAAAGTGATTAGCCAGACAGTATACAATAAGAACTAACATGCCATTATTTACTCTCACATACTATCTATCCTATAATAAGTCTAATATATTTTTCAAGTGCTAGACCTTAATTTTCTTATTATTTTCCAGTACCTGAAACATGTGGTACCTTTAATTCAAAGCAGGATATAACTTAAAAAATCAGAACCATTCCACTACATCTCATTATTTTTTAAACTGGGGCAATCAGCGGCAGGGATTTCATTGGGTATTTTACATTTTGATCCACATTTTTAGAAATGATACCAGTTCCACTGGCTGCCTAAGGAATAGTATTTGAAATGAGATTCCCAGAAGACCCATCTTATCTTCCAGCTAAGCTTGATAATTACAGATATTTCTCATGGATAGGGCCAATTACTGGACCTGCCCAAGATTCTAATTCATGGTCGGGGGAGATAAAAAATGATGTTCTACAGTGACCCCAAAACTGTACACTAACCATCATTAGAGTAAACAAAAATAGTGAAAGAGAGAGGAAAGGTCCACGTGGAGCCAGGTGTCCACAGGCTTTTGTTAATTAAGCCAATCTGGGACTGAATTTAGACTGAACTCAAACCCACAGTTCTATAGATACCTTTGGATTCAGAGGAGCCTGTATCAAATCCATGCTTACCAGCTAGTAGCCTGGGACAAATCACTCATCTATGACATGAGGGTAAAACCACCTGCCTTGCAGGAATAGAGGAGTAATAAAAAAGCAGAGGCATTTGACAGCTATTAATATGTAGACACTCTAGAAATAGTTCAGGCTCAAGTTTTAGGCCAGGGACTTGTTTTTTCTTTTTGTTTTGCTTTTTGTTTTTCTTTGTTTTCCTAATAACATTTCTCAGAATGTAGCCAGGGATATGTTTTTATTTCTTAATTGCAAAATTTACTGGATGAAAAGACAATGGATCCATCTATCAAGAACTATTAATATGTCTGAGAATTCTATATCTGCTCCTGTGAGCCATACAACAAGGCCTTAATCAGATCCAAAGATGGAATCTGTTTTAACCCCTACCCCTTTCTGGGGTATCTAGGAGTATAAACAAAATTAACTAAAAACTACAAAAATACATACATCACTTATTGAAATGTTAACTTTGGTGGCCATTGATCACTATAATAAAGAGAAACTGATACATACACTCCTGACTTCACAGTGAAGGACACAGATTTGGGGATATTCAGTTCTTCCAAATTAGGGATTGCCCGCTGTATATAG
>CAUYRT010008115.1:0-17627 GCA_963574885.1 Lepilemur ruficaudatus
ATGGCAAGTATAATGGTAGAAGCTACTTTATGCTACATGGGGCCTGTTTGGGTTTTGGGACATTGCACCTTCCCACGCCGTACGGGAGTCAAGGATAACACAATGGCATGACTCTGATTCTCTTTTGCACTAACCAGTGCCACAGCGATCTTTTTCCTTTGCAGCTGCGCATTGACGCATTGATACAGGATCACCGTCTACAGAGTTGCTTCACCCTATTCTCTCGCTCACATAGGTGTTTCTCTCTCTCTCTCTCTCTCTCTCTCTCTCTCTCTCTCTCTCTCTCTCTCTCTCTCTCTCTCTCTCTCTCTCTCTTTCACCCACACCCACACACACAGTGCCACATAAGATTGTGAGCTTCAGTTTTTCTTTCTTTCTTTCTTTCTTTCTTTCTTTCTTTCTTTCTTTCTTTCTTTCTTTCTTTCTTTCTTTCTTTCTTTCTTTCTTTCTTTCTTTTTTTCAGCCTTCCTCTCAACATAAGAAAAAACTTCCGCTCTTGTTTTTTTGTTTGTTTGGTGTTTTGTTTTTTTTTTTTTTTTTTGTCCAAGCTATACAAGAACAAGTTCTGGCAGCCCCATAATTTGCACCTTTCTTCTGATTCACTCCGCTCCATGGGAGAAGGGGTAGGCTATTTGTTGTATCTTCCAATTTGGAAGGAAGTTTTCCCAATTCAAAATTTCATACATTCTGAGAGGGTGCAGAATTTGCCCCCACACTTAAATTTTTTTGACAGTAACAACAAAATAGCACCAACTTGGGGTGGGGAACCTGCAGCCTTCTGATTTCAAGACTGTTCTTTTATTAAGCACCAAAGGAGGCAAGAAAAGCTTCATCTTTCTCTGCTGTACCCCTTTTAATAAAAGGATTTGTTCTGTAAAATTTGAATTCGGTCAAAGGCAGCATTTAAGCGCCTAGAAGGCCACAGATTCCCCACCCCTGCTGGAAACGTTTTCTGTATATTTAGCCATCCAAATGTATTGGCCCTTTTAAAACTTCTCTTTCTCTTCTATCTCTGTGAACAATTTGGAATAAATTCTTTGTAAGATGTCTTTTCTTTGTATAATACTTAAATCTTTTTCTAAACATAAGTGCCCCTGGTATAGCATAAAGTGCTCCCACAACTGATTTGGAGGCATAAGAAATGGAACTCTTGTTTACTACTTAGAACAAATAAATAGTTTATTTTGTAAAAAGTTGGAATTTTTCAGCCTTGTGAAGTATTTTTGGTGTGGATACATAACAGCAAACTTTAATATCAGCTGAAGCATAACTCCTCAGTGTTTCCATTAGTGGTTATTGAATGAACCACTTAATTAATGGATAAATAGTTGTATATATCTTTGATTATAAATGCCAATTTTATTCAGGTGATCACTGCTACCATGTGCTACTGAAAACCTAAATAACATTATGGTGCATGCCTTGGAATAGCCATTCTAAATTGTTTGTTTTAGAGGAGCATATTTCTTTTCCTTAATTATTATTTTTTTTTATTTCAATATATTAGAGGGGTACAAATGTTTAGGTTACATATATTGCTTTTGCCCCACCCAAGTCAGAGCTTCAAGCGTGTCCATCCCCCAGATAGTGGGCACTGCACCCATTAGGTGTGAACATACCCACCTTCTCCTCCCCTCTCCCATCTGCCCAACATCCGATGAATGTTACTAATATATGTGCACTTAAGTGTTGATCAGTTAAGTTAGGAGCATATTTCTATAGAAATATTTTGTAATATAAATTACTCATGAAATAATTTCTGATTTGCACTGAACAGAGATTGATTATATTCTCACAGTAAAGGTGATATCTTTTATTGGTCTCTCATTTTAATGCTTCTAATTCTAAACATTTTGCTCCTAAAGCTGAAGAGGTCGTGCTCCTTTTTCTTTCTACACTATTTTATAGTAGCATTTGCAATAGTCTGATGGGTTTCACATAATCTGACAATGCATATCATAGTTTACTATTAAGCAATGTAAGTGTAAAATAGCTAGTATTATACTATCATCTAGGAAAGGAAGCAAAGTGAAACCTTCTGACTAAACTGTTCAGTGACAGATATGTTTGATTTCTTTTGTCAGGCTTATAAACAAGGTTTCTGCTGATCTTAATCTGGAGAGAAACTGCTCATACTTGGGATATGCGAAACACTTACACAAGCATCAAGAGATTTAAGTATTAGTCCCAATGCAAACAATCCCCCATAATTTAATTTATTACTGAATAGTATTAGTGGTGATAAAAAATTTTACACTATGTTCAATGCTGGCTTCATCAAGGTGGCTAATAACTTACATGTCTGAGTGGTGCCGGTTGAAATAAACTTGGATTGGATGCAGAACTTGAGTTTAGCTGTCTCTTCAAGATATTTTAGTTTTAATTAAATGTCATACTCAAAATAAGTGATGAGTGACCTGTTCCTGGTCTTGAAATGTACTCAGGGCCTGACTACCGCATAAGCACAGATAGCCTCACTCATCACTAGGACAACATTTCCTTCCTAATTGGCATTATGGGATGCATTCTTGTTTTATTTACCATAAGTGATATATATATTATTTATGAAAAAAGGATTGAGTTTGAAACAAAATATTGGAAAGGTAGTTTTATTGCTTCTTGTTTAATAATATTAAAATTAAGTAATGATTTTACTTTTGTTAATAAACTGCTGAGTATTTCTATGCAATAAAATATATATAATTATTTTTGGAGCTTTACCTTCCATATTTACTTCTTAAACTTATTGTATGATATTTAATTTCATATAAGTATTTTAGAAAAAATCATGCTGCTTTCAAAACAAAAATCTATTCAAATCAGTATAAACTTTATTTCACAGATATTTCCTCTTTAGTGTGATGTATTTTTTGTAATTTTTTGGCAAGCCCGGATTTGTAAATAATTGACTTTTGCTCAGTTCTGTAGTTTGATGACTGATGACTATGTAAGAATCATATGATATTATGTCTGGAAATCATGGTCTTCCTAAACTCATCATTTCTTAACATTTTCTTACAGATATTCTCACCTTTACTTTTAATTCTTTCTTTTCTTATTTAAACCTTATTTGCTCTTTCTTTTCATTCACATGACCTCTTTTGGACATCAATTAATTTTTGAGTACCAATCATTTAAATGACATTTTATATTCACATATGAAATATATATTTGAATTGAAACATACACACACACTACTAAATAATCACATGGTAGCAAAATTTTTACTCAAAAGTCAATTTGTCACTAATTTAATTTATATAAATTTTTGTATGATTAGTAAGCAAAATGTAATGAGTTTACTGAGAATAAGACTAGATTTAAATTGTTCTTTATTGGATTCAACTTTTAAAACCAACAAATATCCATGGAAAGATATGAATAACAATTTGTTTATTTGTTTTTTGTTTTATTTTACTATAGCATCAATTCCTTTATGAACCAATATTTTAGCATGGATCTTTTCCAGACCCATGCTGGGTGGATAGACTAAGATAAATTAGGCATTGTCATCATTTTCCAAGAGTATATAGTCCAGTGAAGAAACAGATGCATGAATAAAATTGAGTGTGTTAAGTGCTACTAGAGAGTAGTACAGAAACTAAAAACAAGCAACCTTCTTTAAATGTAGATAATTTTAACTTAAATAGCACTAAATGATTTTGGATAAGGTAATATGACAGCTTTAAGTGAAAGCATACATTGTTTTCTGCATATTAACATCAACATATTTTTGTGCAATGTGTTAAATGCTCTAAAAAAAGTACTACAGGATTTTAGAAGATATTGAAAAGTTTTGGCTGTTCTGAGGACTCATGCAAATCTTTAACAGAAAGTGACAGGCATATTCTTAGTTGAGAAAAGGGAGACAGCTCTAATAAATAAGGAGTACAATGTGAGTTGAAATAGAGAAATAAGAGAGTGGGGCCTATTTGCAAAATTTCCTGGTAGTTTCACTATCGTGTGTGTTTTATTTTGATTTGGTTGTAAATAAGTTCTATTGAGATGATGGCCAGACTGTTAAAGGTCTTAAAGGTCAAATATGAAGAAGTTTGGATTTTATCTATACACAATGGGGAGTATATTTGTATTACAGGTTGGTAAACATATTGGACTGCCAAAGTCCAAGCCAGTGATGATTACACTTTAATGTGCATATAAATCAACAGGGGATATTTTTAAATTATAGATTGTGACTCAGTCAGTCTGAAATCGGACCCGAAATTCTGCACTGCGAGGAACCTCCTAGTTGAGGTCAATGATATTGAACTGGTGACCACTTTCTGAGAAGCAATGGTTACCACATGGAAGTTGTTTAAAAATAGAGAATTCTAGGCCCTACACCAGATATATTGAATCAGAATTTCCAGGAATGAGACCAATACCAAATAAACAGAAAAATGCACACATTTTTTGCAGAAAAAATTACACACATGTACACACAAAAACTTCCTCAGATGTTCCTGATAAACTGAATACCTGATGTTGCTCAATTTTGTAGACCATTCACTAGACCAGCCTGGCGGTGGTGGGAAGTGAAACTAAGACAGCAAGGATGCAAAACAGAGGCATATTTGAGGAACTTGTAAGAACAAGAGTAAATTGAATTTGACAAGTGTTTATATTTGAGAAAGGAGAGGGAGAAAGAATCTTGTATATTTCTTTTCTTCTTGTATATTTTCATTTTTTTGCATCACTTAAATAACTATTGCATCACCTAATGTGGGCAACAAAGAATAAGATAAGAATGCACTTATCTGATATGCTGACTTTGAGAAATATATGTTTTTTGAAGTAAAAAGTATACTACATATTAGGAAGTATGTTTCCAGACTTCAAAATTGAGGGTAGGAGCATGAGCACAAACCCAATATCTGTAATTAAAATGTAGAAAAGGGCCTAGCGGGCACATAGAAGGTGAGTATGGAGTGTTCACAAAGGGGCACATTACAATGGGTACTGTTTATATATAAGGGGCATTTAGTACAGTGGTTAAGAGCACAGACACTGAACACAAATGGCTGGATTCAGATCTAGTTTCAACATGTATTGGCTGAGTGATCATCAGCAATGCCACCATACTTGCCCTCAGATGTCTCATCTCTAAAATAGGGGTGATAATAGTATCTACTTAATAGAATTGTTTGAGAATTAAATTAGTTAATGTAAGCATGCTGCTTAAAATGGCATGTAATTAATAACATTTACGTGCTTTCAGTATTTAGTACTTGAAGAAAAAAAAAAAGATGTGATTTCTAACAACCACATATATTTAAGATATATGTAGAAGAAGAGATGTAACCAAAAAACTAAAACAGTAATAATCAGGAATCTGAGCAGAGAATAAACATGTAGGTATCAGGAAATAAGGCAGTTAAAGAAAAAAGGAATAGTATCTAATTCTTCATTAAATCAAATGAAATGAAAACTGAAAAATATTATTGGATTTGAAAATTATGACAATTCTAGTTTATCTTAAGAACACTAAGCTTATCAGTAGAATGGAGAGGACAGAATAAAAATTGAATAATTAATGGTGACTAGAAAGTTTATTTATTTATTTATGGAAAATATGATGAAGACAATTAGTATACACCAAGTAGTTTGAGAGAGAAACAGGGAGATGATTATTTTTCTTTTCATATTATTTGGTTGTTTTGTTTCTCTTTTTCGTTTTATTTATTGTTATTTATTGTTTAGGATGACAAGGACTAAATGGTGTTCACAGCTTGGCAGGAAAGAGCCAAGAGAAAAAGCTGCACTAAGGAGATTGACCAGTTAATCCAAAAATGATGGAAAACCATACTATGCCCATGGATTGTCAGACTCAACGCTGTTAAAATGTCTGTACCACCCAAAGTGACTTACAGCTTCAATGCAATCCCTATTAAAATACCAACATCATTTTTCACAGATCTAGAGAAAATAATTCTACGCTTCGTATGGAACCAGGGAAGACCCCATATAGCAAAGGCAACCTTAAGCTAAAGGAACAAATTGGGAGGCATTGATTTACCAAACTTCATGCTATACTACAAGGTTATGGCAATTAAAACAGCATAATACTGGCACAAGAACAGAGATGTAGAACAATAGAACAGAACTAAGAACCCCCATATAAAACCATCCTCATACAGCCATTTTATCTTTGGGAAAGCAGACAAAAACATACTGGGGGAAAATCTTTATTCAATAAATGATGCTGGGAAAATTGGATAGCCACCTGTAGAAGACTGAAACGGGATCTGCACCTCTCACCTCTCACAAAAATCAATTCATGATGGATTATAGACTTAATCCTGAGGCATGAAACTGTAAGAATTCTAGAATAAAATGTTGGAAAAGCTTTATAGACATCAGCTTAGGGAAAGAATTTATGAAGAAGACCCCAAAGGCAATCACAGCAACAAAAAAAAAAATAAATAAATGGGACCTGATCATATTAAAAAGCTTCTGCACAGCCAAGAAAACTGTCATGAGAGCAAACAGATAACCTACAGAATAGGAGAAATATTTGCATTCTACATATCCAATAAAGGGCTAATAATAGAATCTATATAGAACTCAGAAAATCAGCAAGACGAAATCAAACAACACCATTGAAAAGTGAGCAAAGGACATGAACAGAAACTTTTCAAAAGAAGATAGACTAATGGCCAACAAACAAATGAAAAATATTAAACATCTCTATTCACCAGAGAAATTCAAATCAAAACCACAATGAGGTATCACTTAGTTCTAGTGAGAATTGCTTCTATCAAAAAGTCCCAAAACCACAAATGTTGTCATGGATGTGGAGAGTTAGGAACACTCATATACTGCTGGTGGGACTGCAAAGTAGTACAAGCTCCATGGGAAATAATATGGAGATACCTCAAAGAGCTACAAGTAGAACTACCATTTGATTCAGCAATCCCATTACTGGGCATCTGCCAAAAGGAAAAAAAAGACATTCTATAAAAAAGACATCTGCACTCAAATATTTATAGCAGCACAATTCACAATTGCAAAGATGTGAAAACAACCCAAGTGCCCATCAATACCTGAGTGGATTAATAAAATGTGGTACACACACACACACACACACACACACACACACACACACACACCATGGAGTTCTTACTACTCAGCCATGAAAAATAATGGTGATCTACCACCCTTTGTATTATCCTGGATGGAACTGGAGCCCATTCCACTAAGTGAAGTGTGGCAAGAATGGAAAAACAAGTTCCACATGTACTCATGACCACATTGGTATTAATTGATCAACACTTATGTGCACATATAGTAGTAACATTCATTGGGTATTGGGTAGGTGCTGCGGGGAGAAGGGGATGGATAAATTCACACCTAATGGGTGCAATGCACACTGTCTGGGGGATGAACATGCTTGTAGTTCTGACTCTGATGGAACAAAGGCAATATATGTAACCTAAATATTTGTACATCCATAATACTCTGAAATTTAATTAATTAATTAATTTAAAAAGGACAGATAATCTAGCACCCAAAATATTTATTTTTCTAACTTAGAATAAGAAGTGTAAAGAGATTTGAGTATAGATATAAACAAGTATGGAGGTGGAGAGGAATTACAAGAAAAAGTTTAACTTTGTTTTCTTGTTAAAATTAGATGAAAAATAAAAAATATTTTTGATAAAACATTCATAATTAATTAGATTTTCTAAAATGTTTGGTGTTAGAGTTTCTCTTTTCAGTGATCCAAAGGTTCACAAATTTCATGAATATTGTAGCAATTTTCAGAAGTTAATGACCACATAGATTATTTTAATATGGTGAAAATCCAATAATCCAAATATAAAAAGAATAGGCCAATGTCTATAAGAATTTTTTTTCAGGCAGATGGGAGCAGGGTGGAGGCGTTGGGTATATACACAACTAATGGTTGTGTTGCACACTGTCTGGGGGATGGACATGCTTCAAGCCCTGCCTCAGTTTGGGCAAAGGCAATATATGTAACCTAAACATTTGTACTCACATAACATGCTGAAATAAAAAATAAATAAATAAAAAAATAATAATGAATGTAAATAATTTTCTCAGAATAGATAAAATTTTAACATGTTTCAATGAGAAAATTATATTCCTTTGATATAATCAATAATTTATTAGAAACTTTTAGAAATAAGACTCTCTGAGAGTTGCTATAATTACTAAATAAGTGTCTTAGTCTTTTAACTCCCTTGATGTGGAGGCTGAGGGAAATAAAGTGCTTGCTTGAAAAATATTGCAAGTCATTGAACCAACATAAATCAGTGCCTTAAGTTATCTCTGTGTATCTGTTGGGATTCTAAGTGAATCCAAGTCTGCTTTGTGTGAGGCAGGTAGTACACTGATTAATTGTCAGTTTTTAAATCTCTGGAGGTGATAAACTGTCCATTTCAAATGACCTCACTAAATGTTATATCAAAGCAAAGGACTCTTCTTCCCCTGATGGAACTTAGAAATGCCAACGACTTAATTAGATTTATTTTCCTGTAAAATTTTAAAAAGTTCCTTTTGATTATCTATTTGATCTGCATGCTTACATAAATTATAAATACTAATTTAAGGTTTGTTAGGCTAGCAATTATCTTTTATTTATCCATTCATTTATTTACTTATTTATGTTTATTTCAGTAGGTTTAGCGGGGTTAGGTTGGTTTTTTTTTTTTGTTGTTATTACATGGATGAATTGTACAGTGGTGAACTCAGGGTTTTTAGTGTGCCCATCACCTGAACAGTATACATTATACCTGATAGGTAGTTTTTGATCCTTCACCCTTCTCTCATCCTCACCCCTTCTGAGTCTCCAAAATCCCTTGTATTACTCTGTGTGACCATATATACCCACTGTTCAACTTCGACTTAGAAGTGAGAACATGCAGTACTTGTTTTTCCATTCTCGAGATACTTCACTTAGGATAATGTCTTCCAGGGGGAATGTAAATTAGTACAACCTCTATGGAAAACAGCAATTATCTGTGTTATAATATTGCCTGTGTTCTATTTTAAAAAATAATTTTCGTTTATAAAATAAATTTATGGCTTCATATTTTTTTCCTGCTTTAACCTGAATATGAGAAATATCCAAAATTTTTACCCCCTCTTTTTTCTCTTATATAAACACTCATATTGGAACATATGTCTCTTTTTGTTGACTCTTGTGTCAATGAAGTAGAAAATCTTAGTATCTTTGACTTTTCTCCTTCATAACCAATGTTCTAATTAATCACAGAGAAAACTTACTTTTGGATTTTTGTTACATCTATTCCTACCTTTCCATATTCTTGGCTACTATTCAACCCAGATACTCATCATAACGTATCCTACAGGGCTTATCCCACTTACTTGGATTTATCAGTCATGTGCCCTCCTGACCAGTTGTAACTAAAAGCCCATTTTACCAGGTTAATTTCTATTTATAAATAATTAGTAGATAGAAATTTAAGTCCAGACCTTTTACTATGGTTTTTGAGATCCTCCAGAGTCTTTTCCAAACTATTTCTTCAATATATCAATAATATTCTATACGAGATGAAATTCATCTATATAGATCTAGGAGTTTCCTGAATCTTCCTTGAATATTTCTCCCTTATCCAATATGGAATACCTTCCCCCTTTTTGTGTTTTTACAACAATATCTATCCCATGTGTTTGGTCTTTCTTAGTTTTATTGTCCTTTATGAAGCATTCTTGATCACAGATCTTATAATGGCCATAATTGATACACACTCTCTTGTTTTTCTGTTTATACTTTTTATGTAGTTCCATTGTCCTCCCAAATAAATGGTAAAGCCCTTGATGCTATGAACTATTGTTATGGTCCTGAGGTTAGGACCATAACATAGGACCATAGCATAAAAGAGGGATTTGCCAAATATATATAGTTCATAAATACTAAGTGATTATGGTAAATAATTTTTAAATTTGTCCAACTCTAAAGATTGTTATTACATGTACTTCTTTGAGAATTGTTCACAGAGAACAGGTATTTATCAAATCTTCATTTTTGAGTCTTTGGGTTAAAAATCTTTTCTTATATAAGACTCTCTTGTGAGACATTTAATGATATTTATAAATAGCTGGATAACAATCAAATGTATCATTCTTGTCTGGTTTTCTCCAAACACTACTTTTTGGCATTAGAAAACCATTTAGTTTTCTTATGACATTTGGGGCCACAGTCAGTCATGTGAAGGTGGGCACAGGTCAAGACTGATCACAAGAAGAAACCCTAGATGGTAAATCACTAGAGCAATGATTAAGGTTGATCTCAAATTTTAGTTTTCTAGGTTTTACTCGCATGCAAATATTTTAATATATCTGTAGAGGTCAATTAGAGCCAGTCTGACCTTCGGGAAATGTAGTAGAGAAGTATGTTTTCTTTATATATTTTAATTACATATAGCAATGAAATACATCATTGTGCCCAGTTATCAAAATGTCCATGAAAAAATCTGGCTTAATTAAGGGGTGAATTGATAATTTGTACTCAATAAAAAATTAACCAAGTATTTTAATATAAATTAACTAATTAATTCCATGCTTAATTTAATTTTATTACAATGAATATATATTATTTATAACATCCATCAGTAAATCAGTATAAAAATTGTCCAGAACTGTATTTGACTTTTAAAATGCCCTTATCTTTCAAGTTCTGTCTTTTCTATACACTCTTTCTTAGAAAAGCAAATTTACTCCAAAGGTCATTGGTAGAAAGTATTTAAGTAGTAATTGGCAGATATTCCTCAAACTCTTTGATATCCTTAAATTCAATTTAAAGTAATGAATTTATTCCAAAATTATATGCTGTTAATACTGTCAATGTTCTGCATCTAGTATACAATAAGCTCTAAGGAAGTCTATTTCCATTATTTCGCCATCCATTCATACATTATCAATTTAGGAGAACAAAAGTTTGATTGATGAGCTCTGATTTCCATGAATTTATATTCAAATTAGGTAGAGAAGTGAATGTAATTATCAACAATGTTTCATTTGTTTAGTGAGAATTCTTATGATCAAACATAATTATTTACTGATATCATAGATAGAGCTATCAGGCATTGTTTTGTGAAGCTCCTCATATTTTAGATTTCATGAGGCACAAGAAATATTTTGAGCAAATGTGGGAAAGTCTGAGTCAGATTGGGGGAAGAGAGGGAATTAATCCTAGTCATCTATAGCTGCAGAGGCATTGTGGAGGAATAATTGGAAACAAACTTGGAAAGGTATATTTTCCTTCAATTAAAATTTATATAATATTAATTGGATAAAGCAAATCCACTTTTAAGAACTTTGAATAGGAGAGTGAAGTTAAATACAGATTTAGAAAGGTATGCATGCAGCAGCCCGAGAACTATTTTGGAGGGAGAAGAGATTCAAAGATGTAAAAGTTAGAAAAGGAAATGTTGTGGCTCCACTTGGGGAGGAGAAGTGAACACAGAAGACAGACAACAAACAACAGACACACAGAGACGATACAAGACTGCAGCAATCTCCTGCTTGCAGCAACTTTATTTTTAACACTGTTCTTTTGACATCTGTCCCAGTCTACCCCAGTTTTTCCCACCACTATTTTCTGTTCCCAGAATGTTTTCGTCTCAACATCGACTGGTTCTCACTGCTCTGTCTCAGGGAGTTAACGAGTGCATCTCCTCCTTTGCCCTTTCCCGTTTGCGGGTCAAGACACCTTGGCTTGTTTGCAAGTCACAAGGTGTCTTGAGGCAGATCAACAGGAAACAATCTGTGTGAGAACAGATGTTCTGAGAACTGCTTTGTTCAAACATGGCTGAGAGATGACCCGGTGTCCGCTACTGGAAATATGAAGGCTGACAAAACATACGGGATTAAAATTAATGAGTGGCTGCATTGTATTCCATTGTATGTATATACCACCATCTCTTTATCCATTCATCTGTTGTTGGATACCTAGATTGATTCCATATCTTGACTATTGTGAACAGTGCTACAATAAACATGGGGAAGCAGTTGTTTTTTCAGTATATTGATTTCCTTTTCTTTGGATAAACACCCAGTAGTGGAATTGTTGTATCATATGGTAATTCTACCTTTAGTTTTTTGAGGAACCTCTGTATTGTTCTCCATAATGGCTGCACTAGTTTATATTCCCACCAGCATTGTGTAAAAGTTCCCTTTTCTATGCATCCTTACTGGCATTTGACATTTTTTTTTTTTTTTGTATTTTTGATAATTGCTATCCTAACTCGGGTCAGATGGTACTACGTTGCGGTTTTGATTTGCCTTTCCCTGCTGATTAGTAATGTTGAGCATTTTTCATATACCTGTTCACCATTTATGTGCCTTCTTTTGAGAAATGTCTGTTCAGATCATTTGCCCTTTAAAAAAATAAAAAAAAGAATGAAATCCTTTCATTCATGGCAAGCTAGAACTGGAGGACATTATGTTAAGTGAAATAAGTCAGGAACAAAAAGGGAAATATTGTGATGTCTCACTCATATGTGGAAGCTAAACAAGTTGTTATTTAGAGCTAGAGAATAGAATGATAGTTACCAGAGGCTGAGAAGGTTGGGGCTGAATGAATAGAGACTATTTAATGGGTACAAACATACAGTTAGATAGAAGAAATAAGTTCTACTGTTAGAGAGCATAGTAGAGTGACTCTAGTTAACAACAATTTATTGTATATTTCAAAATAGATAGACTATTTGAAAGGTTCCCAGCACAAAGAAATGATAAATATTTGAGGAGATGCATATCCTGAATACCCTGATTTGATCATTATGCTTTGTACGCATATATCACAATATCACATGCATTCCATAAATATTTACAGTTATTCTGTATCAATAAAAATAATGAGTGTATGTTGTTAAAAATAAACAAAAGTGCATACAAATGATATTTCAGAGGTTATATCACCAAGAGTTGGAAACTGATTTATGTTGACCAGTGAGGGAATTTTGGTGGAAGGGAAATGGGTTCAGTTTGCAAATAGAAAGTTTGAAATTAAAGTATATTATCCAACTGAATGTTAGCTGCGGATTGGAGATTGTAGGATTATATTTTGGGAAAATACAGATTAAAAGAACACAGATAAAAGGGAATTTATGCCATGAAATAAGATGGTGTCTTAAAGGAGAAGCTAAAGAGAGGAAAGATAAGAGAATGAGGCACATAATTATAATTTTTTTCTTTTTCTTTTAATCCTTTAATTTCTTTTCTGCTTCCTTCCCTTCTATCTATAGGCATTCTCAAGTCTTCTCCAATATATGAAATTCCTGCCCCTCTGCCCAGAATTGTGGATCCTAATAACCCCATCCACTTTTTAGATTCAAGCTTTTTATAAGGGCAATCTTAAACTTCTTGAGTTCTGCAGTTTACCTCTGTTCATCTCATTCGACTGAAACTAAGTTCACCTATGGAATTGTTATTTCTTTAGAAGAAAAATTTCTGTGAATTTTCACTAGAATTGGCATTTGTGATGGTTTTTTTGATACTCTCTTTGTCCTTGATTCTACTAGTTGTCATTCTATTCTTTCTGACTTGTGTTTTTCTTTATCTGTTTCTCTCTGAAATGTTATATGTATTGAACATTTGTTGAGCCCCTATAAGATAAGAAGCATTCTCTGAGAATTGGGAAATTATGAAGAAAAATAAAACCCAAGGTTGAAAGGAGAGAAGAAAACCATGTAGCCTAGCCCAGGTTTTCCAGAGATGTTTTTGAAAAAGAACTAATTTAACAATTGAAAACAGGAAGTATCAGGAAACCTATTTTTAAAATCTTAAACACCATAATTGACAGGTCTTTCTTAAATATTTTTTTTCCTTTCTCATGCTTTTGATGCCAGAAACAAAGTATTTATTTCTTTAAACATTTTCAGATAACTGTGTTATTTTTTAGTCTAAAAATTATTAGAAATTTTATGGATATATTTCTCCCATTCATTATTTCTGCTGACTCGTGCTCACAGTGCCTTATTTCACTATGTGTTTTTAATGTCAGAATTGCGTTTAGATTAAAAAAGAACCTCATTTATAAAATTCTTGGGCAATCTGGTCTGAGGATGTGATTTTTCTGAAAATTTATGTTTGCTTTATCCGTGTACCTCTGAGCCCTACATGTGAGACTACTTTTTAGTTTAGTTTCTCAGCTTGGGGTTTCCCAAAGAGCCCATGTTTATAATTAAAACCTGAAACCTGGGAGAGTTAATCTAAGGAGAAACATTTTTCCTTTACCCAGCTCAAGGGACGCAAGTCTCCTTGTCATATCCCAGTCGCAGTGAGTTCATTGAGTCTACAACCTCCTTTGAGAGGGAATATTGTTCTGGTCCAGTGTTGTCTAGTGTTACGTGTCACCCTGTTATTCTAGACAAGCTTGGATCTTATCTCTGTGTAGTTCATAGTCACCTAAATAAGCCTTTTGGTTACTATGTTCAGCAAATTCCCAGTTCCATTTGAAACTAGACTTGTGCTCTAGTTTAAATATATATATTTGTATTTTCCATTTATTCCTTTGCAGTTTCATTGCTTTAACAAAAGCTCAACTATGCATTTCTGAGAGCATGGGATGGTGGAGTAGATTTTGGGGAGTGGTCACACCATCTTGTTCACCATATTAGTAAAAATATGTCTGTCAATTCATATTAAAATGACATGTTCATTATCTTCTAAAATTCTAGAGTATTCAGCTCTTGTATTTCAATTTTAACAACAAACTTTAAAAATACTGAGTATCTCCTCTATTTTATTGTCACAGTCTTGGTTACTTTAGTTAGCTTATTGATCTTGTGAAAATCAATGCTTATTCACCTTTCCCCATGAAGCAATGCTCCCTTCCCTATGCATGCCTCCTTGCATGGAAATATTTTAGTAGCTTGTCAAAATGTAATTTGTACATATGTTTTTATTGTTGTAATTACAGTAGAGGACTTACTCTTTTAAAGTTCCAACTTTTGGACAAATATTTTGCCCAATCCGGTAGTACATATAAGGCTTAGCCTGGAAATAAGGAACAGATGGAGTATGAATTTGATCATTTTCTTGAATAACAAAATTTCAGCATATTAACTTGAATGTGTGCTGCATTTGATCTGGTTGCTAAATGTGTAATAATGTAACATATATGATGTTCCATTTCATTTTATAAAACTTTCATTTTTCTTTATGAGTAATAAAATTTTGCAGGGAAAGTAATTGCTATTTGGACCATGTGGTTTAGACATTTTGTATTAAAATCTTAGAAATCATGTTTAAAACTACAATTAATTATTACTCATTTTTTTCAGCTCTTCTCCAAGTGACAATTTCACTAAGCAAAGTAGAGCTTAGTGTGGGAGAATCTAAATTCTTCACATGTACAGGTATGTATTCCTATAAGTATTTTCAGACTGCTGTTTTCTGATTTAATTACTAAATAAAATATATTGGCTAAATTTAAATAGTTAAAAACTCAATTCTGTAAAAGTGTCATCTTATCATTGGGTTTGTAGTGATTGGAAAAGTGTTAATAATCATATTTTGCATATTAAACACTATGGGCTTTATTTCTGTTCATTCCTATTTATTAATTTTGGCTTCTACACTAGATCGTTTACTTAGAAAATAACTTAATAAACACAATGCATGTCTAAATTTAAATCAATTTAAATATTATTTCTGTCTAAATAGTAATACTAGGATGAATTTACACATTATAACTGAACCATCTTTGTAAATATGCAGTGAATAAATTAGATATGTCACACTGCATTATAGCTACACTTGAAGAAAAATTTTAGAACAAAAATATATTCTATAAAAAAGTGAACATTCATTTAAAAATTAGATAGCTGTTTAATTGGAAAACGGTTTGCAAGGTTTTTGTGACTATTAGTCATAAGTATCATATATCATGATGTGTAGGGAAATCATTAATATATGCACTGCATTCAGTGTAAGTATGTGCATATAGAATTTTTTCAGAAGACATTTAAATACTTCAGCATCAAATTCTAATTCAATGTATTGTGGAACTCACAGATGAACACATTCTACATCTATTTAGATTCATCGTATTCATTTTTATAAATACAAGCCTTCATACCTAGTTTTCAAAAATATTCACTTAGTGCCAAAATTCCTTATGAGAATATTTTAGATTTGTTTATAATACTGATGATACTAAGGCAATTCAAAACTACATGATAACAGGCATTATTGACATAAAATGTATTATAAAAGCAGTCTTGAGAATGGCATAGTTTATTTAAATTATTATTAAAATTACTATCATTAGAAACAGGTGGTGTACACCTGTAGTCCCAGCTACTCAGAGTGTTGAGGCATGAGAATCGCTGAGACCAGGAGTTCAAGGCTGCAGTGTGCTATAATCTCACCTGTAAATAGCCACTGCACTCAAACCTGGACAACATAGTGAGTACCCATCTCTTAAAAAAGAAAAAAAAAGTGGTTATAATAACGTACGTACTAATCATATTCAGAGTATATGTGTAGAAAATATGAAAATATCTCATTTTATTAAACATTAATAGAGCTCATGATTTCATCATACATTTACTTTCCAAAGGTCAGAATTCATAGGTCTGTTAATACATTGTTTTTTATATTGACAAATGGAAAATCAGGAAATAGAGGACAGATTGACATCTATCTGACATCATGTGTTTTGTCAAAAAGGCTTTGGCAAAAGAATGTAGGTCACTGTTACTAAATCTCACCCATATTTTATTTACATAGATGCATACGCACACATATACACACATTCAATTGCATGATATAATGACAGGATAATAAAATAGTTAAAATGAATTTTTAAAATAAAGTGAAATTGTATTATTTTTATTTATTTATATAGGTAAGGCATATATTACATAATGCAGTTGACCTCATGTATTACATAGGTCAAATTAAGGTGCAATTTATAAATGTGAATTAACATCAGTCAGTGGTACTGAGTTTTGCTCTTAATAAGGCAATCTAAGTAAACCTTCTTTTTTAATATATAACAATGTATCACCAAGAATTATACTGTAGTAATGAAAGTAGTCTTATTTATATTAAATATAGTAAAAAACAAGATTCTAAAGAAAAAAATGGGGAAAAGCTAGGCAAATCCAAATACTACTATGTGTTTTTTCTATTATTAATACAGTGGTGACGATGCAGATATGACTCTAAAATTTCTAGATGCCTTAAAAACAGAGCCATCCAAAATTCAATAAAATAAATTTGTTTTAGATTTAAACTAGAAGATAGTTATACCATCAGAGAGCTAAAAAAAAAAAAAAAAAGGTGTCATTATTGGCACAAGAACAGAACCATTGATCTTTGGAACAGGACTGAGATTCCACAGATGAAACCATCTGCCTATGGTAACCTAATCTTTGATAAACCAGACAAAAATATACATTGGGGAAAAGAATCTCTTTTCAATAAATGGTGCTGAGAAAACTGGATAGCCATGTGCAGAAAAATGAAACTGGATCCTTACCTCTCACCTCTCACAAAAATACACTCAAGATGGTTAACAGACCTAAACCTAAGGCAGGAAACCTTAAGAATCCTAGAAGAGGATGTTGGGAAGACCCTTTCAGACATCGGTCTAGGCAAAGAATTCTTGAAGAAGACCCCCAAAGCAA